>BQNB010113428.1:9843-21940 GCA_026074375.1 Tanacetum coccineum
TTACCTTATACGGGAATGATTATGATTGCCATTTATACAATTAGTGTAGTAAACTTTCTATAATGAATTTTTAGTTTTTAACAATTTGTTGAATATTTCAATAACATTCAATGATTGCCATTTATATTTAATTTAGCCATTTATGTCATGTATAATTTAAATATACAACTTAATTTAGTTGATAACATTCAATGATTGTCATTTATACAATTAAAAGTATCACAATGATCAAATTCAAAATTATAACAAATTACACTTGTCAACGTCGGCGAAGATTCCGGCAATAGAGACGGCGGTGACAGCTCAAATTCATTAAAAAAACAAATCTTAGGATTACAACTCAAATTCATTAAAAAAAGTACAAAGAAACTGCAAAACTCAAAAGAATCCTATTGTGAACATTTCCGGCGAGTTTGATTTTTCCGGCGAGTTTGATTTTTCCGGTGAGTTTGATTTTTTCGGTGTGGCGGTCTCTTTTCTGTGGTGGTTGGGCTCACAGTGGAGTGGTGGTTTCAATGGTGCTTCTCTTTTTTCGCAATTTTGATTTTTCCGCAATTTTGATTTTTTCGGCGAGTTTGATTTTTCTGGCGTAGTATGTGGCTGCTCAAAAAATAGTAAAAACTTAGATCTAAATATAAAAACTATAGATATATAAAAATATCTTCAAAATTACATTAAAACTTTATTAATTTCGTGGTATGGTGGTGGGGTCACGATCGGTGGTTTGGTGACGACGGCGGTGGCGAGGAGGGACGGTGGTGGTGGCGGTTATGGTGTGTTTAATAGGCTAGAGAGATAAAGAGGAGATGTATTGAGATAGAGAGATGAGAGGATATGTGTGTGTTTTTTTGTTTGATATGTGATGGTTTGGTGTGTGTGACTTACGAAATGAATTAGGACATTATATGGTTGTTTATATAGGAGAAATAGAACGTGTACATTTAATACTTTCCATCCATGTACATTCAATACATTCTAAAAAAATAGCTATATACATTGTTTTAATATAAATTCCAGCCATGTAGAAGTAAGACATTGCATTGTAATATTCCAGCCGTGTACATTCAATACTTTCCAGCCGTGTACATTCAATATTTTCCGTTAATATAAATTCTAGCAATGTACATTATAGAAGTCAAACACTGCATTGTAATGTTCAATACTTTCTGTTAGTAGAGAATAGAAGTCAACCTTGCATTGTAATGATTCAATTATTTCCGTTAATATGTTTTTCAATATGATAGAGCATTAAATTTTTAACACTGCCTAAAATACATGGTTTTCAACTTTCAAGAAAATGGCCAAAATGCTTTATAAGGAGTATAGAAGTATAGATAGATATGAAAAAACCCTTTGCATCATTTTGAATTTGAAATGAATAACATTTTCCCGCCATGGTTTATTCTGTACTGATGGAGGATACGACTTTCCAAAGCTATGATTTTGATGGAGTAGACTTTCCATAATGTAGGAGTGGACTAATTTCACATTCCCCAATTCCACATTTCACATTAAACAATTCGGCAGACTTTCCATAGTATTGAAAATTTCACCACAATTCGGCAGACTTTTCATAGTAGTGAAAATTTCACTTTTCACTTTTCACTTTTCACTTTTCTTGAATATCCTTTATAAAGTAGGATTATAGATTAAAGAAATTTTAACTAATTAGTTAAGGTTAAAACCGTTATTTTGAAAGAAAAAAAATGTAACGATGATGTTTTTCTTTAAATTGTGTGTTTTTTTTTTCTGTAAAAAATAATTTTGAAACGAAAGAAGTAAATAATTTTAGCAATGACATCGATAAGCCTGTTAAAAAAAACATAAAACATAAATGCATTTAGTCGTCAAAAATTTATCTATTACTAAAAAATCCTACCGCAACGAACGAATACCCAAATACTTGTTCTACTATTTCAATCACACGACCAAACAGATCAAGTAGCAATCTCTGTGTCACCCTACAAGAAGACTTTAATCAACACGTGCTGTCCTACTTCTTTAACGCCGTATTTCTCTCTCACACACTAAAAAAACACACACACACTCATTCCGAAAATCACTAAAAATATATATATACTTTCCCTCCTCAACTCTCCCACTAAAAATATCATATCATTTCATTCCCATATATATATATATATATATATATATATATAAAACCATCATCATTTGATAAAAACAGATTTGAAAAGATGGGTGCCATGACATCCTCAGTGGCTGCCAAGTTTGCTTTTTATCCACCCAGCCCGCCATCGTATAAGGTGGTGGTGACTGATGATGATGGTGGGAAGAAGAAGATGAGGTTGAGTGATGTGAATGAGAGAGAAAACGTTGATGTTTTGAAAGTCAAGACAAAAAAAGGGACAGAGATTGTGTTGATGTTTGTTAAGGATCCTGTCGCGAAGATGACTGTTTTGTATTCTCATGGGAATGCTGCTGATCTTGGTCAGATGTATGAGTTGTTTTGTCAACTTAGTGTTCATCTTAAAGTTAACTTAATGGGGTATGTTTTTTTAATGTTTTTGTTTTCAAGTTTTTGTTTGTTTAGGATTTTGCTTGTTGAGTGTGATTTTATGCTTATATATTACAGTATGTTTTATTACCCTTAATTAGGGGCGTGACCGTCACACATCCTATCTCGGCTTTGGCGGGATCCGGAAAGGTAGGGCTAGCTCTGATACCAATTGATATGAAAGTATTTTATACTAGGCTCTGTCAACTCACTCAAAAAGCTAGCTTGTAATTGTGGGGACACCTATATAAACCACCAACCAATCTCATTCGCTAATGTGCGATCGTAACATGTTGTTATTGCTTATCAAAGGGTTATGCAATTCTCAATTTTTGGTCTTAAAAATAAGATTGTTAAACCCTATAGGTTGTGAGTTTAAATCCCATTTGGTTTATCCGGACATGCATGTTTGAGTATTTGTTGTTCGGAATTGGTTAAACCAATCATATGATTTTATGTTTTCTTACAAGTGAGTATCCGATTCTAATAATTAGAAAAAGCTCAAACTATCCCAGGCACTCCCTTATACGCAAAATGATTGTTACGCAAATTAAGTTGTGTCGAATAAATAGCAAACTCTTTTTAAAATGATTATTGATTTAACAGCTAGTAATGTTTACAGTGTGTGGATAAGATCAAATTGAGCTCATCTAAATATGATATAGTAGAGTTAGCACCAAATTAGACTCGATTTGAACTAGAATAAGTGCGGTTTGATTGAATAGTGCGATCTTGGAGGTGAACAAAGAAGATAAACACCTTTTTGGTGCTCCCCTCACTCGTAAGTGGTAACCTGAACTTCTAGGAGACAGAACTGTTTAAAGGTATAGGCTTCTGGGCGTTGCAGAGGTCTATGACTTGTACTTGAGGGCACAGAGCAAATTAGTTGAGAGTGAGTAACGACCTTCTTCTGAAACAGACAAGTTTAGTAGCAGACATAGCTGAATAAAAGCTATCCAGAAATTATGGGTGTTGTATATGAGTATGAGCTTTTCACGTGTTGAATTAAGCTCTTTTTAGGCTTTAATTGCTATATCTTAGTATGGGCTTCTTCCGTATATGTTAGCCAGAATACTGGTTGTACTTCCGGATATGTGGTTACACAATCAATCACACATACTGAATAGTTTTCATATCTAGGAAAAGTCAACCAGGTATCTCCATACGAAGTTGACAGCATATATTTGAGCCTGAGATGCCTAAGTGGAACATAGGGTGTTCAAATGAGCTGATGTTTAAATTCTAAAGAGTGGATTAAGTGGACATCAGTACATGCAATTATACTTCTAGGTTAGTGACGACATTAAGTGTTTGAGTGATTTATTGCCATTCGATCAGCTTTGCTATGAATCCTACCCTTTTAAACTTCACCTATTAAAATGGGATTTGACGATGTTTGATGCCTACGTACCTAAGGCGGGTTGGCGTCCATCACGCGTACATTTTTTTTACCAAAATACATAGGGATGCTGCGTTATTTTTTTTTTGTGGGTTTTAGTTACTAGTAAATAAAGTACTCCGTACCAGCTTAGTCTCAGTTAGCATCTTCTAAGCGTTATTTCCCAGTAAAATCTGGATAGAAGATTTTGGGGGTGTAAAGATGTGCATCTAGTCATTAGTTTGGGTATAAGAAAATGTAAGCTTATCATGTTATGATTACTGTATGCAGATTTTGGAACTTAAATAACAAGTTGCACCACGAAAACTAATTATTGAGATAAATTTGAATTACTTACATTACATATCCGTACTTTTATTCAACAACTTATCTGAATATCAAATAATCTAATTACTGAAGTAGCTTAAAATCACTTTCAAAGTGCCTGTCTAAAACATCCAGATATCAAGTATTTTTTGCCCATTCTATCTATTCGTCTTCATAATTGGACCCATTTCCATGTAAACATGATACCCAATTTAACTTGCATAAAAAGGTAACGAGCTGTACAATTTCCGCAGGTACGACTACTCTGGATATGGGCAGTCTTCTGGGAAGGTAGAATTGTCTGAAATAAGTCAAATTTTGTTATGACTTATGACTTCGCTAAATTTAATACATTTCATTATTTTTATAGCCGAGTGAACAGAATACATATGCCGATATAGAAGCCGCTTATAGATGTCTTGAAGAAACATATGGTGTAAAAGAAGAAGATGTAATTTTATACGGCCAGTCTGTTGGTAGTGGGCCTACTCTAGAGTTGGCTTCACGTTTATCAAGATTAAGAGCAGTTATTCTTCACAGCCCCATCATGTCTGGCCTTAGAGTCATGTATCCCGTCAAACATACATTCTGGTTTGATATATATAAGGTTATTGTTATTGACAAAGTTACAATTAGAAGTGTTTTTACTGGTGTATTGGTACTGACTAGTTTTTTGTACCTGTGATGCAGAATATTGATAAGATACCGCTGGTCAGGTGTCCCGTTCTTGTTATTCATGTATGTGTATCCTGACATATGCTACAACAGTTATCTTGAATTGGATTGAAAGAGTACTTATTATATATTGTTTTCATATCATAGGGAACGGCTGATGATGTAGTAGATTATTCTCATGGTAAGCAGCTTTATGAGCATTGTGTAGATAAGTATGAACCGTTATGGATCGAAGGTGGGAACCACTGCGATTTGGAGATATACCCTGAGTACATTAGACACTTAAAGAAGTTCATATCGGCTGTTGAAAAGTCGGATCGTTTGAAAAACTTGTCGGGATCAACCGATACGACGCCTCGAAGTAGTACAAACTCTACAGACAAATCGAGGCCTAGTATGGACCAGCCTCGGCCAAGCACAAGCACGGAAAGGTCAAGATCTAGCCTTGACAAACGAGAAAAATCGAAGAAGAATATGGAGAATGTCGAAAAGTCAAGGAACTCCACTGACCAACCTGAGAAAGCAAGAAACAGCATTGATCGGTTAGCTTTACTTAGTACATTTCTTTATAAAGTAAATTACTTAAATCAGAAATATATAAATCACTCTCATTTATTTTATTCTGGATATTTATTTATTAGTGTGAAATTCTATATAGCGTTTGACTTATGAAATAAATTGTGGCAGACTAGCAGCAGCGTTGTGCAATATCGATTGTTTCAAGCCCACAGGTGCAACGGGGGTAGACGGATCATAAAGTCAGGTTGCTTGTTTACTTATATTCTTTGGATATTGGTGTGTTTTTGTTCCAGGTTACGGAAACAAATTGATTGTGTTCTGGCAGATGTATCTTTTTTATTCTGCCGAAACTAATAATCTTTTATCTTTGCGTCGGAGTTAAATGCATCTATGTGAGTAGTTATGATGAATGGGCTCAGTGTATATCAACAGTGGATCCCTTACGTTGTGAGTTAATCATGTCTTTGTAGAATACAATGCGTATTGGTTTTTATTTAGATACTCTTGAAGCAGAACAAGAATGATCTGTGTGATACTCTGATAGAGAGCTACAGAATTCGAGGATTATGATGTTATCATTGGTGATCTCCATTTTCAGTACTTGCGCCCTTATCCGGTGGCCAGCTTTTGTTGAGCAATTTGAGTTAGAACTTTATCTAGCTCATTTTTTGAAACAAAGTTGGAACTTTATCAAGCTTATCAAGGTTTGGCTCGAGTTTTTATCGATCTTTTCGAGCTTCCAGGTCTTATCTTGAGTTGTGATCTAGCTTTGAAGCAGCAAAGGTTCTGTTGATCACAAAATAAGCCTTTAGGGAGAAGATGCACTTTATCATAACTTGATATCCAAGAAAATTAGTTTCGTTGGACCTCATGAAAACACTAGCCGTATGTTCGATACCAAAAAATACTTCTCGGTTCCTTGCATTCCAGTTTACCCGAGCAACGGCTTCGGACAATTGAAATGAAACGGACAAAACACTTACATCCATCGTCATTCATACCACCGACGAGTTCTAGCAACACGAATTTTTTTCTCAGCTCACACCTGAAAATTCCACCATGAAAATATATCTTCACCCACTAGTAGAGGTGATATGTAAATACAATCAACAAAAAAAACTATAATTACTCTATATTACATTTCTCAAATGTCTGACTCAGAGTTGACCTGCTAGTGCAACCAAAGTGGGTCAAAAAAAATTAGCCCACAATTTGACCCAACTTTTGGCCAAAACTAAAAAACAAAAAACTACAGCATGATACAGTACCAATCCAAGTGGGTCAAAAATTAGCCCACAATCTGTCCCAACATCTGACCCAAAGTAAAAAAAAATTAAACATGAGACCAAACACATAAGCTCATATAAAAAAACTATTAAACGTGAGACAAAAAAAATAAATTCAGAAAAAGAAAAAAAAAAAATAACAGCTAAAAAAAAATTAACGGCCCAAAACAACGCGCGGGACATAAGCTCATATAAGGGAAAAACAAACTATTAAACATGAGACCGAAAAAATAAACCGGCACAAAATTAAAAAAACAATTACTGACCCGCAACAACGTGTGAAAAAATAACGACCCGCAGCAACGCGCGATAATCCAGATTGTTACCCACAAATGAACAAAAGATGGCTAGCTAGGTGGAAATTCTACTACGGTGCTTAATTAATAGTGCTTAATTAATAGATATGCTCGTTATACCATGTTCATATCACAACTCAATACATACAACCAATATCAACTTTTTTATCATTTATCAACAACTCAGCCCAATAACCCAATATAACATATAATATTATTTCTTTTATATTAATTTAATTACTAAAAACTTCATATAAAATTATATATTAAATAAAGTATTTACATTATAAATATATTTTTTTAAAAGTGGCGGTTTTAATAAAAAAAATTATTTTATATTTTTACGTTGTAATTAAAAACTGAAAATTAAACTAGTTTTATAGAGAACTGAAAATGGAAATCAATGGTTTTTATTATTTAAAAAAATAAAAGATAATATACATTATCTATTACATTATCTATAACATACAAAGTTCATTCAAAATAAATGAGAATATGAATGCCCAATAATATAGTGACATGTGACAGGGTTGGTTAGTATATGACATTAGTAGTCATGATAGATCACCATTGATTTTTGCCTATTGTAGTATATTGCAATTTAATATACCAGAATAATGACTTGTACCTCCAATCAGGTTGGATCAAAGTCACCTATAAACATAGCCTTAGTAAGTCTGCACAAAAAACTCATTCTTCCGCCTCAATCACAATCATCCAAATCCTAGAAAACACAATCCGTGAAGTTTAGCCCCCGAAAAAAGTTTACCCCTTGTATCCCCTAAAAATTAGGTTATATAAATGTTTAAGCCCGATTAAACTTTAGCCCAACGACCCAATCATCCCCTATATAACATCAAATGCTTTGCGATAAATGGTGAGTTATTTCTGAGTTTTATGAGGATGAGTGACTATAGTCTAATGACGCCATAAGAATTAAACAATTTAGAGGGATAAGAAAAGAATTAAACGAATAAGAGGATAGAGAAGAATATTTATAGATTTTTCAAATAATACATAATGAAAAAAAAAAGAAAAATAAAAATAATAAGAAAGAAAAATATTTTTAGATTTTTATTTTTAAGATAAAAGAAAAATATTTTTGGGTTTTTTTTTTTTTTTAATAAATACGAAAATAAACTTCCCGAAGAATGGATCTTCAAGGCACGAACACAAACAATCTCGTAAAAATCGCTACACCTCTCCCCGGCAACGGCGCCAAAAATTGATTCGATATAAATATATATAATAAAATATATAAAATACCAAATAGTAATAGTATAGAGAGTATTTCCCGTTTGATATGAAAATTACTTTAGGAAAAGTAATAGTCTATCTTCCGAGTGTCGTTTCCATGGCGAGAGATGAATTGAAATTCACGAGATTGTTTCGTTTGATGCTTGAATGGCAAATATGTTGGTTTTGGTTTTAAACTAAAGATATAATATAAAAATTATAATAAATCTAAAATAATACTAAAACGGGCAGGCTCGCTAAATAACAATAAACGACAATGACAATAATATTTTTATACTAAAAATTAAACTATTATTTAAAACTACAAGATTATACTAAAAATGATCTAAAAATATAAATGACTAAAATGCTTGCTAAGTGACGTGAAATGTTCATTAAGTGCGGGCTTAGGTTTAACGAATTAAAATGACAAGTAAAATGAAATGCTTAAAAATAAATGACAAGAAATTAAATTGCATTAAAAATAAATGACGGAATGTAAATCGAAAAGACAAAACTTATGACTAAATATTTTTTAAATCTTTTTAAACCCGCACCTAAATTCCAAATCTCTAATCACTTAAATCTACTCACTACTCATAATGAAATAAAAACTAAGCATTTTAAAAATAAAGCTACACTAAGCATGGCATAAATCAAATAGGCAAACATAAAATAAAACGATAAAATAAAAACTACACAAATTAATTGAAAAGGGATAGAAAATTGAACCGAATTGGAGACCCGCAAATAAACGAATACCACCCGATTTATTTAACTAAAACAACTAATTAAAGTCGGTCTAGCTAAATAAACCCATAAGCTCCACGCCTTATGAGTTGACCGGTACCAAAAAGTCAAACATTAAACAATTTAAACTGTTAACTGATAACATATAACATTTTATTACATGTACTAAACTCTAACCCAATTAAATGGCCCAACTATCAAATCTAAAAACCATACAGTCCATTTTATAAACCGTAGGCCCCAATCTTGACCAAACGTGGCCTAATCTCAACAGATCCAATTATAATTTCGTAAACTAAAAAAAAACTTACTGCTTAAGACGAAAAGAAATTATAAGCTAGAACTAAGAAGCACAATTGAAATAAGCACATGCTAATAAGTAACAAAATAGAATAACGAAATAAAGTATCCATAAGCACGTTTAACTACAAACCTTAAAAATAATCTAAACTCATTTGAGATAAAAACAACTAAATAAGCAAAATATTAAACTCGACAAGCTCAAAACTTACTCAATAAGCTATGGAAAATAACAACAAGGACATAGAGCTAGCAATTAGCACATAAAATATCTCAAATATCAAAATCGAATAAGCTAGCGAATGAAAAATAAAACATGTTAATACTACAACGAACCACTTAAAGCATCAAGCAAATAAAAGCCTAAACTAATAAAATTAGAATTAATCACTTTCAAAATTTATCGAGACGATTATCTTAAAAATTCTAAATAAGCAAACAAGACTAAGAAAATAACAAGATAAGCACATCAATTTAGCTCTAAAAACGAGTAACCTTATCAATAAGCTCAAATGCTTATTTTTGGTCTCATTTGGTTAAAAACTTATTTGAGATGAAAACTATGAAATGAAAAAGCCTAAATGCGGCTTATCAACTCTAGATCCATAATCAATAAGTTTCAGACGAAATAAATCCAGAAAATAAGTTCAGATCAGCTTATTATATAAGCTCACGAAAATAAAGAGGAACTTAACTATTTGAAAAAAAATAAGCAAAATGAGATTAATAATCAACTTCAAACCAAATTTATTACATTATATTAAAAAGCTTGAGACAAGATTTGAGTACAATAAGCAGAAAAATGGAAATAAGCAATTACATTTATGAAATAAGCTAAAAATTCCTAAACTAAAGCTAAGAAAAATAAAAGAAAAACTCTCCAAACTAGAAGGGAGGCGTGCTGCTTATATGAGGCCAAGAAGGGCTGTTTTTTGTAAATATAAATCCCAATCCTTCATCACACACTTGCACCAATCAGAGACAAGGAAAATGGGGGCTCGGATTGAGATCCGCCCGTTAGTAGTGCGACACGTGTCCATTCCCTTGCTTAATTATTACGCAGCAAACGCTGACTGTTGGATCCGTTATCTTGCAATTGAATATTGAATTTGAGAAGTAATATGGCTCGCCACGTGTCTTGCAACCATTAGCCAAAATAATGATAGTGGGGTGAGAGTGGTTGAGCCACTCGCCTCTTTTGATTTAATTTGGGCGATTGTAGCTCACTTTCCATCAAATGCACAGCCATTTCCACTTTGTAATTTGTTATAACTGAATTTAATTTTCATTGCATGCCCCCCAACGTGTATCTTTTCTACTAGTCCATTTCTTGTTGAGTGCCTTCCCACGTGACCAACAATGAATTATTTTCATTTCCATGTGCGCTTACATATAGCCGACGTCAGCATTCTCAATCTTTTATTATCCAGTTTTGATTAATTCTTAGTTAGGCTGATAATGGGCTTTTGCAGCAACATGGGCTGGCCCGTCCCATAAAATGGGTTACGGGCTGGCCCAATAAAATCCGAAGGTACCCTTGGACTCGTTTTCTTGCGCTCTTTCCAATCTCATGCTCGGTTTCGTCCGGTTTTGTCTTTATTTTTGTCATTTTCTTTAATATCCATACCTGCACATATACAAACACAAAACAACATATATATGTAATTTTTATTATGTTTTTGGTCTTTTGGGGTCGCTTTTCATGGTAAAATATATGTATAAAATAGCGAATACCAAGTATACAAATGTTATTATATTAATTTGAGTTTATTAAATTGCATATATAGATCCACGAATGCTACAGATATGTAGATGGGCAGGGCATGACCGCCACTTTGGTAAGTCTAACACTTTCTATTGGCCGTTGTTAGCACATGTGACAAATAAGGGCCAACTAGTAAGTTTATATATTCTGTCACAACAATTAATTTTTATATTATTCTAGTAAGACGCATGGTTATAATTTATTGAAATAAATGCAGACAATACCGGCTGAATTTGTGAAGAAGCACGAGCTATACACTTATGATCATGCAATTCTGCACCACAGAGGTGTGGAGTTTAAGGTTAGGCTTTACATTGTGAAACACAAAAAAACCACACCTGAAGAGTCATGTGATTATGAAGGGTAAATGGAACTCTATATCCGGGGAGTGTGGGTTTGCGCGAAATAAAATGGTTAGGTTCATGTATGTAGCTGATGTGGAAGATGAGGATGAGGTTAGACTGATTGACTTTCCAGTCAGGATACCCATGTTTGTTATTTGTTGAAGTTGTTGAAAGATGGACGTGTTGCTGATATTGGAGTGTCTCGGCATTTAGTTTGGTCTGGTTACGGATATGTTTCGGCCTTTGCCAAACATAGTAATAATGAATATTTCTTGTTTAAGTTAACATTTTGGCGACTAAGTACGATTTATATCTTGTTATGGATATATTTTGGCTTTTGGCAAACATAATAAATGTGAATGATTATCTATTTGGTTAATGGTATATAATGTGTACTTGAAAAGTAATATAATTGAGTTATTTTATGATTATCCTAGTTTCACATAACACGAAAAATAAATATCCCAAACTCCCTCCAGTTAGTTGAAATTTGTTTAACTACATTATGAACTTATTCAGTTGCGCAAGTCTCCCATGTTCAACCATTTTGATGTAAGTATTTTGTTTGGATTAGTATTTTATGGCACAATGATGTTTGACAACATAGCATGTTTTGTCTGGATTGTCATGTGGGAATAGATCAACAAATGAAATTCGATAACCTAGGCTATTATATATATATATATACATATATATATATACATAC
>BQNB010113429.1:6743-21939 GCA_026074375.1 Tanacetum coccineum
TAAAGGTGATCGTGATTAATGATAGGTGGTGGTTATGTAGAAGAAGAAAAAGTTTTGGAAATGGAGAATCATAAGAGTAAATTCGTCCAAAAGGGATGCGTGTGTTATTTGTAGGGTTAGGATATAAAGACAAGGGTATTTCAGTCATTTAATAATTGCAACAAATTATACATTTAACTAAATTAATGAAGTAGAAATTTATCCGGTAATCTTTCTAATTTTATCACAAAACAACAAGTTGATTACCTAGAAGGTGTAATAAACAAGTTTATTACCTAACTCGAGACAAAATGATAAGTTCGTTGGTATTTAATAGCTTTAACCCAAAAATAAATTTTGTTCTTTATGCAAAGGATTAGTAACTGGCATATACTTAAGATGCAAAATTACATAAATAGCCTTCCTGCAAAATAATCTAAGCTTTAAAACTTCAATCTAATTACGAAATTGCCACATACATAAGAGCCTTTGAATAAGTCAAAATTAATGCATCTAACGGTGCATATGCTATCCTACTTTTTTTAATTTTAAAAGAGTGTTTTAGTTGAACTCATCCCTAGGGCTGAGCAAAACCAACCGAAAACCAAACCGAACCGACTAATCGAGCCGAGTCGAACCGACCGAAACTGAACCGACTCTTTCGGTTCGGTTTTCAGTTTTATACTCCCTCCGTCCCAAAATTATTATCCCTCGACAAAAAACACACAATTTAAGAAAAGTGCATTTATTACAGCTTTCTCTTTCTTACTTTTTAGCAGAATGACAGTTTTACCCTTAACTAATTAATTAAAGTCTTCTTTAAAGTTTGTAATTATAATTTCAAGTAAGGGTAATATGGTAAACTAGATCAAACTTTTTTATCTATTTTTAGTAGTGGACAATTAAATTGGAACATCCCAAAAAGGAAACGTAGACTATAATTTTAGGACGGAGGGAGTATATTTATAGTTTTCGGTTTCGGTTTTGTCGGTTCGGTTCAGTTCGGGTTAAAACCAAGAAAAATACGCCTAAACTATATATTCAGTTCGGTTTTTGTCGGTTCGGTTCGGTTTTGAACCGATGCTCACCCTTTCTCATCCCTATCTAACTCTTTAAGACACATCTAAACTTATTTACTCTATCCCACAAGTAAACATGTTAATTATTGTTTAACGTATTACTTCTTCATCGCAAAAGTTCAGTTTTTAAATCAAGAAGTGCTTTTCGAGAAATATGTCATGGGTTCAATTCAAACCCTTAGCTAAAAAGTTACTAAAACATCTGTTCATTCTTTGATGCTTTAACCTTGAAAAAGGAGCAGTCGGCATCTAAAAGAGTGTACGGGTTCATAATCTTCCTGCGAATTTAAACCTTTTGGAGACTAAAAAGTATGGAAAAGGATCTTCTAAAGTTATGGTCAAACATGATTGATCATGTTAAGTTTATTGTGAGTGAAAATAAATAAGTGGACCCATGATTTTTATTAAAAGAAAAAGTTTTATACAATTAACTAATTTGTGATTGGTGAACATGATGTATCATGTTTGACTCAACTTTAGAGGATTTTAATCCAAAAAGTATTGTGTATTGTTGTGTTACATAGCTAAAAGTGGTTAGTAAAAGACTAAACACATTGAACGAGTCAAAATTCTTTGCTCATGCATGGTGCTTCTTGTTACATACAAGATTTTTATACTTATTCAAAGGAAATCCATTTAATATTAACGTATTTGAAAAGTTGAACACGCCCAGTGGGATATGATATGACTGAAAACCCATAATCAGTCGAATCAGCCTATCTATTAGTAGGGTATGGGCACTTTTGTCACATATACATAAAGTTTAGATACAAATTTTCTCCATATTTTGACTTTCCATTCTCTATATATAGAGAAGAAATATAATAAAGACATACGAATAAAGAAATGAGATCAAAACAACCTTTGAATTAAAGTTCAAAATTGCGTTGAAAAACTGTCGTTTGGAGTTTGGACTAGTTTCTATAACAGAGTGTATTTTTCATCAATATATGTAGATAAAAAGGTACGGTTCGTATCATAATACACTCTGAGTTTACTCAATTTCGTAATTAAGTCTTTGATTCAATTATTGGGATTCAATTTATGGGACTTAGATTTTGTACAAGTAAACAAGTACATAATTACATGATGCTATTGTTAGTTTAATAAAGGTTTTGGCCGGTTCGTTTAAGCTCATTTACTTTTTAGGGTTTTCTTGTTTTTAGTTTATTTAATGTTTTGTATTTTCAACTTTCAGTAATACAATTATCAATATAATTTTCAGTTTTGTTTTGATTTCTACATGGTATCAAGAGTCATAATTCCGTTTATGTAACTTCGTTTGTTTGCTCGTGACTGTCGGATAGTTGTTGGTATTTGTCGGGGATTGTTGGTTATCTGTTCATGTCGTCACCATTAATAGATCATTGTAGCCGTCGGTTGATATATTCTGTACGTGCCTTTGTAAGGTATCTATCTAAAAGTGTTTTTTTATCTGTTGACGTCGTCGCCGCCATTATTAGATCATTGTAAGGTATCCATCTAAAAGTGTTTTTAATATCTTTTATCACTATCATTTAATAGTTAGTGGGAGGGTGCATTTATATGCATTTGAAGAGTTGACACTACATTAGTTAGATATTTTTGTTTAGTAATTGTTTGATTTTGATATATTTGGTTGGTACTGTTCTGTTTTGTTTTGTTACTATGGCCGCTCATAAGGATGATTCGTTACAATCTATTAGTGTTCAGTTAGATGGTAAGAATTATACGTATTGGAGTTATGTAATGAAAAAATTTCTCCGTGGAAAATCGATGTGTTGTTATGTTACGGGGGTAAAGAAAATGCCAAGTGGTAACAAAGAAGCTAACTATGCTATGTTATTAGAAACTTGGGAGGTTGATAATTCTAAGATTATCACTTAGATTAACAATTCTGTTACACCATCTATTGGACTTCAATTGGCAAACTACGAGACAACCAAGGTAGTGTGGGATCATCTTGTTAAATTATACACACAGTTTAATTTTGCTAAACAATATCAACTTGAAAAAGATATTCGTGCACTGCAACAGAATGATACAAGTATTCAGGATTTTTATTCGTCTATGTCAGCCTTATGGGATTAACTGGCGTTAAAAAAACCTGCAACACTTAGCAGTTTTGATCCTTACATCAAACGGAGAAAGTCACAACGTTTGGTTCAATTCCTTATGGCATTGCGTTAAGATTTTGAAGGATTGAGGGGTTCAATTCTTCATCGTGAACCTTTACCCTCTGTTGATTCGGTAGTTAGTGAATTGCTTGCAGAGGAGATTCGTCTAAAGTCCCTGGATGATCAGAATATAGTTACACAACAAGGTTCGCCTGTTTTTGCAGCTTCACAATGGTTTTTAAGTGGCATCATTAAAAAACCTGATGTTGATGAGTGTGCATATTGCAGACAGAAGGGTCACTGGAAATCTCAGTGTCCTTTTAAACCAAAACCATCACAACAACAACAACAAGTTTGTCAACCACAAAAGCAACCATTTCACCTCAATAATGGTGTTGTTGCCTATTAGGTTTGAGAATTCTCACCTTGATTGTGAGATACGTGTATTGAATATAATATATAAGATACAAATACAACAAACTTCCAGAATTACAGGAGGTTACAAGATATACACAATCTTATCTTATAACATGGATTTATGTGAATCATCCCTATATTACTCCCCCCCCCCCCCGCAAGCGAAGAGGGGGAGGACCAACACGAAGCTTGGACCGAAATTCTTCAAAAAGCGGACGCGGAAGACTCTTAGTAAAGATGTCAGCTATCTGCAAATGTGTTAGAGAATATATGTGTGGAGCTTTCCTGAATAAGAAAAATTCCCAAACAAAATGTAATCAATGTCGATGTGTTTTGGTCTTGGCTCGCTTGTGGGGAGGGATCGGGTTTTGGCTAGAAAAAAGCACTGAGTTTAATCACATAAGAGGTGGGACGACCAGAAGGCAAAACATGAAGTTCACGAAGGAGATGAGTTATCCAGACTATCTCAGAAGCAGTGTTCACTAATGCCCTGTATTCAGACTCATAACTGGAGCGAGAGATAGTGGGTTATTTCTTTGCACTCCATGATACAAGATTTCCACCAAAGAGAGTGGAGTAGCATTCTGGTGGACGTAGATGTCTCAAATATGCAACGAGGCCCATATCGGCGTCGGAGTAGCCAGATTTGTAGCGATGGAGCATGTTAATCTACGAGATTCCATAAGATTAATACGTACCTTTACATAGCGAAAAGATCGTATTCCAACGCTGAAAATGGTCTTGCATTGGAGCTATGAAGGACATGATCTTAATGTTGTACTGCTATTGGAATTAGATCAGGACGATACTTTCGGGTAATAGGTGGATATTAGAGAGCCCCAACAAGAGATCGATAGAGGGTAGGATCATTAAATGGAGTACCTTGGCTCATAAAGTAGGCTGAAGTGGAGAGAGGCGTGGTAGCTGGTTTGGCATCCAAAAGATGAGCTCGAGCAAGGATGTCATGGGCATATTTTGACTGACTTAGAAAGATACCTGAATCATTATAGGAAACCTCAAGTCCAAGGAAATAGTTGAGTTTGCCAAGATCTGTAATGAGGAACTCTTTATTTAGGCGAGAAATAAAGAGTCGAATGAGATTGGCATTGTTTCCCGTTAAGATAATGTCATCGACATATACCAGTAGATAGAGAACATTAGAATCCGATGCTACAAGTAAATCCGGTGCTAATGAGAAAGGAACTTAATCATTGAAACCATTCCCTAGGCGCTTGTTTGAGGCCATATAAAGCCACTTATTTTAGACGAACAAACTGATTAAGGAAACGCGAGTCATCAATTCCCGTGGTAGTTGGTTCATGTAAACGATGTCAGATAAGTTGCCATTCAAGAAAGCGTTTTTAACGTCGAGTTTGTGAAGAGGCCACTTGTTGAGCACCGCAAGAGAAAGAATAATTCGAACCGTAGAAGCCTTGACAATCAGACTGAAGGTGGAAGAGTAATCGGGGCCCGGAACCTGAGTAAAACCTTAAGCAACAAGGCGGGCATTAAATTTGTCAATGGTACCATCAGCAAGAAACTTGGTACGAAATACCCATTTGGATCCGACAATGTTAGATTTAGTAGGACGGGGCACTAACTCCCAAGTAGCATTGAGTTTCAAAGCTTTCATCTCATCACACATTGCAGCAAACCATTTCGGATCCTTAGCAGCGGATTTGAAGCCCTTGGGCTCCTTGGTAGTGAAGAGAGCTTGATGTAAAGCTGATGCAGGACACTGAAAGATCAGCAAAGTGAAGGGGACGCATAAAGAATACATACTTGGAGCGAGTAACCATGTGGGTGACTGATGTGGACGGCTTATGAAGGCGCAACATGAAGGCGTGGTGCGGGGTGATCTGTGATGTGTCGGGATGCAATAGAAGGCGCATGGGGAGGTGGGTCGGTGCCTAACTCGCATGGAGGAGTGTGAGCAGGTGGGTGTGAAGTTGTTGAGGGAGGTAACGGTGTAGACGGGGAGATAGACATCGGGTAGTCATCACAGTAAGTAGACAATAAAATCATACCTGATGAAGCCGTAGATTGATGGCCCTTAAATGGAAAAGAAGTCTCATCAAATTGAGCATGACGAGTAGTATAAACTCGCTTCGTAGATAAATCAAGACACTTATAGCCCTTATATTGAGAACTGTAGCCAATAAAAACACATGGTTCGCACTTCTGTGGAGCTGGGGTTTGTTGAGAAGAGGATCACGAAGATACGAGAAACACAACATCCAAAAACACGAAAGTTTCCATAATTAGGCTTCGATGAAAATAACAGTTCATAAGGAGATTGTTATCGTTCTCTTTGTCTAGAAAGCTTTGTTGGCAGTGATTTATTGAAAAACGATATAAGCTGTGAGCTAAAAGCATTTGTGTTTCGTTCTCTGTCAAAACAAATAGACGGAAAGTGAGCAGTTAACATAATGCTAAAACCAGTTTCTGTTGATGTGGCTCAGGTGCTTACGTTGTGCTCAGCCGTTTTGTCTGGGGTGTTATTATGGGCATGAAGCTGATGACGTGTTACCATTATTGGACAAAAGAGTTCGCATTGATTATTCAGTAAATTCTTGTTATCACCATTTAGACTGAAAACTTTATTTTAATGAGAATTTGTTGTTTGGACCACCACCCCCCCATCCCTAGGGCAACAAAATGCAACAATATTACATTATAAAAAAATTAGACTTGGCCTTCATCGATAGAACAGGTAAACATGGGAATAATCATCAACAAAATGCATAATTTCTAAAACAGCAACGGAAATTAAAACAGGTGGTAGGGTCCCATTAATGACCAGTGAATCAAATCCAATTACATGTAAGAACGTTTTTAAATTAGATCAAAGACAAACGTTTTGCTCCTTTGACAATTGACTAAGAAGAGCATATTCGTGGGTTCGCAAAATAGAAGTACAGATAAACAACCCAACTCATTTAAAAACTGATATAATGTCATAGAGATTATGTGAAACATAACTACTATGCACATAGTTCAAGACAGCTTGAATGCGTTTAGAAGAAAGCTTTGCCAAAAATGCTTGTTGACCCTGCTCAAGAGCATATAAACCTTTTCTACGTCTTCCTTGTGCTAATGTTTCTTTGGAGTGGCGCATCTGTATAAAAAATCATAGGGTCAAAATAAACAACATCAACTAGATTATCTTGGGTGAGCTTGCTAACCGAAAGAAGGCTTTTAGTGAGCTTAGGAACCACAAGAACATCAAGTAATGAGATATTAGGTGAAATGTGTGATATGCCAATATGAGAAATAGAGGCGCCATTACCATACCAAAAATAACAAAATCATTACCAGAGTATGAAGCAGCGGCATCAAGATGTGCAGAATCTGATGTCATATGTGCTGATGCCCCCGTATCAACAAACCAATCAGGAGCGGATGTGTTGCATTGTGCTTGGAAGGCCTCAGCAAGATTCGCATCAAGACTGGAAGGATGGCGAGCAAAAGTATGCAGATCTGGACATCGATTTGCATAATGACTGTCTTTTCGGCTTAGTTGGCAATGAGGAGGACGTCTATTACCACGACCCCTACCTCGATTAGAGGAACCACGAGAGTAGGATCTGCCACGACCACGTGATGATGAAGAGTCATTTGCCGCATGAGAAGATGTGGTGTTAAAAGCGACCAGGGTAACAGTGAAGTCGTTAACCGATTAGAGAAACATCTCGTGACTCTCGGCTTGAGAGATAAGATCACGAAACTTAGGTCTTAGGGTGATCAGTCTTTGAGTAGTGGAGAATGTTTTAAAGGACGTACCAAGACCACATAGGAACCAGTGAGATTTATCATCTTCATCAAGGGGGTGACCAAATAGCCTGGAATTATTGGACACAAATCACCTTAACTTGTGAGGAAAAGTCAGAAACAGTAGAGGAGCCTTTTTTTAAACGACGAAGTGAATCCCTAAGAGTGTGAGTACGCTCAAGAGAATCATGTCGATAGGTGTCTTCTAGGGCAGACCAAACAGCGTGAGAGGTGGTGTGGCCAAGGGTCTCGGCCATAGCCTCTTCCGATAAGGAGGATTGGATCAAAATAAGAGCTCGTTGATCAGCAGCGATCCATGAAGCATAGACAGGATTTGGTGATGTTGTTTCACCGGTAGTAACGGTTGGAGACGGTGAGGGATGGAACCATCAACATTACCGTGAGTTTCTGATAAGATAGGAAGAGAGAATCAATTTGGTTCTGTGCCATAGAATGGTAATTGGTGGATGAGCTTAATGGTGGCATATATGAAGACTGTTTGAAGAGGAGAGGGGAATCAGTGTTACTGGAATCACCAGACATGGTGCTGAATGGAGAAGAGAAGATGGTCACCAGGAACTAGGCTGATACCATATTAGGTTTGAGAATTCTCACCTTGATTGTGAGATACGTGTATTGAATATAATATATAAGATACAAATACAACAAACTTCCAGAATTACAGGAGGTTACAAGATATACACAATCTTATCCTATAAGCTAGGATTTATTTGAATCATTCCTATTATTGCCACATCTTTAGACCCTTCTATGATTGAGCAATTTCAGAAATACTTATCTTTTCAGAATCATGCTATAACAAGTTCATCTGATAAATGCTTGTTAACATCATCACAAGGAGTAAACTCAGAGTCGGACTTGGACATACCGTAGGCGGTGGGAACTCTAAGTTTGGAAATTTTTATGTTAGTCTCCTCTTCGTCTACCTCTGTTCGGATCTCTCTGCCGTAATCTGCATCTGTCTGTCTGAATCTGCTGCTCTGCCTATCTGCATCTGTCTGTTTGAATCTGCATTTGTCTATTTGAATCTACTATTCGTTTACCTCTGTTCGGATCTACTTGATATCGTTGGTTTTAGAGTTTTCTTGTCAAACTATCAATGTAGCATTGTGAGTTTGAGGAGGAATGTTAGTTTAATAAAGGATCGTTGGTTTAAGCCCATTTGCATTCTAGGGTTTTCAACTATGATAATTAAGTAAGGTGCATTGCAAATATATTTATATATGAATGAAACTAATAACACGAGCAAATATACACATAACAAAATGTATCTAGTATTCAACTAATGAAAATAAATTAGCTTTGTAAAATCAACAAGGTTGAGGCATAAGCAATCATACAACAGGGTAAGGGTAAGGCTGTAAATTAGTCAAACTTTGACATCGCTCGACTCAACTCGATAATGTTATGTTCGGCTCGAGCTCGACTCTATAGATCGACGAGCCTTCTTTGCAAAGATCGAGCTCTGCTTGAGAAAATTTAAATTGACTCGAGTTCGATTCGAAAAGCTCGACTTACTTTTAAGGACAAATTGCATAAAAGTATACTAAACTTATACTCAATTTCAATTTAATGTACTCAACTTTTTTTTCTCAATTTAATGTATCAAACTTTTTTTTGGTTGCAAATGAAGACAATTAAGAGGTTACCAGGTCACCATCAAGTTACCTTTTCTCCAACATGATTTTCTTGCAACCTGGCATTCAGACGACCCACCACCACCACCTCCAAATCGATCACTACCAGCACCACCCAAAGCGATTTTGACCGATTTCATTCGTTTTCGACTGATTTCGTCCATTTTCGACCCATTTCGAGCGATTTCCTATGTTTTTGACTGTTTTTGACAGATTTCAACCGATTTCGCACTTTTTTGAACGTTTTAGACCGTTTTCGACCGATTTCGACAGTTTTAGTCCGTTTTCGACCGATTTTGAGCGATTTCGACCGTTTTTTACCGATTTCCACCGTTTTGATCGATTTCCACCGTTTTCATCCGATTTTGACCCTTTTCGATTGATGTCGACCGTTTTCGACTGGTTTCCACTGATTTCAACTGATTTCGACCGTTTTTGATTGTTTTCGTTCGTTTTGTATGTTTTTCTACGCTTAAATACGTTTTGAACGTTTTCAAAATTTTATCTTTTTTATACTTTGATTACTTTTTATAAAATTTAAAAAGCGTATGAGACTATAAAATCGTAACAAATTACGAAAACGAAACAACTGGAAAACATATAAAAAAACAGAATGGATGTAAACTAAAAATCGTACAAAAAAAATGAACGAAACGAACAAAACATACATCAACGTTTAAAAAACTGACGAAAAAGTTCAAAACTTCAAACAAGCTTTGACACGTAAAAAACAATAATACATCGAAAACGCACGAAAACGGGGAAACGGATAAATAGTCTAGAACAGGTTCCAAAACGTTAAACTATCGAAAAACAGTTTGGTAAAGTTCAAAAACGTCGAAATCGTTCACATCGTCGAAAAATTGAAATCGATTGAATATCGTCGGAAACGGTCGAAATTGGTTGAAATCCGTCAAAAACAATGGAAATCGGTCGAAATTGGTTGAAATCGGTCGAAATCGGCCGAAAACAGACTAAAACGGTCGGAATCGGTCTAAAACGTTCAAAAACGGTCCAAATGGTGGTGGTTGTGGCTTACTGAAGGCGGTAGTGGTGGAGGTCGCCAGCTGGAAAATCATGTTGGAGAAGAAGGTAACTTGATGATGATTTGGTAACCTCTTAATTGTCTTCATTTGCAACAAAAAAAAGTTAAATACATTAAATTAAGAAAAAAAAATTAGTACATTAAATTGAAATTGAGTATAAGTTTATTACACTTTTATGCAATTTGCGCTACTTTTAATGTGTTTTTTTAACAAACTAAAATTGAAATATATGATAAGATTTGAACTCGGTTGACGCGCAGCTAGAAAAACTCGATACCTTCATGGCTTAATAAATAAGTATTTACACTTGGTGTATTTCACATATAAAACGTACATGTCACTTAAAATCGATAATAGCTCGAGTCGAGCCTATATAATATCGAGCTCCACAAGATCATTAAATATTTCATGCTCATTTTGTAGGTTCAAGCTCAAAACTTGATAAAGCTCGGCTCCAACGAGTTCGAGTTGATTTGGAACTCGGGTTACTAAACAAAGGCACGACTCGTTACACTCCTACGGCAGGCAGAGGATTGGAGTGATTTTATTTTACACCACACTCTTTACTTTTTCAATAAAACTTAGAGGGATTAAATCAAAAAAATATTTAAAAACTTGGGGCTAAATTTTACTGAAGGAGGTGAGCTATTTTGGGAGGCCTAGCAGGCTAGCCTTCAGATCCAGCACACTTGGGCTTTTTGATTCTTTATAATATATATTACAAAGCGCCTTTTTTTTTTCCTATGGCACTATTCAGTTGGCCTTGAAAACACAGCAGCCCAACATGAAAATTTGTAAAAAGGCCCCTCGCATTTTAACTATTTACGAGTTTTTTATTTACGATTTTTTATATAAAAATTTTACCAACATAAAGGCCGCTGAACTACGAACAAAACGAGCTCAATATATATGCTTTGGACGTGCGTACGATTTTTTTAAAAAATTTGCAGAAAAAAAAGAGAATTTTTTTTAAACAAACCCTTATTTTTATATAAAAAAATTAATTACATAAAACTTATGTTCGCAACTTTATTGTTACGTTGACGCTTTAACATTTGCCGAGAATCTCAACGTGAATTCAACTCATTTATCAATGTTTGATGATTCAAATATGAATTATTTTCGAAAAAGTAAATTAAAATAGCCATTTATTAAACAATCCGCATCGCAGACTAACCTGGAAACAAAAAAAACCGCGCATAAGTTTCCACAACAAACTAGCACCCGTCGCAACGCGCGGGCTTCTTTCCATTTCCACTAATAGAGATTAACATGTAACAAATATGTACCTCATTTTTACTGAAAAATAAAAACTTTCAAATTACGAACAAATAGAGTCCAATATTGATATGATATAAATATGCGTACGATATATATAAATTTATGGTAACTCGTTTATTTCAATCCACTAGCCCTTTTGCTCCCAAATGAGGGGTTTGGGCTGAGTCCATGTATTTTACTCCTAAAAGATAGATACATCATGAAAACATGTACAATACATTTTCTATTCTTTTGAGTGCCAACTATTAAGATATTATAGTAGCACATCATCAGATTTGTTTTAATCATGAGTCATGCCTATTGCTATTGTAAACCATCGCCTCTTACGCCGCGCTAACAGTAAAAAAAACTTGCTTAACCAACACGCCACATTAACAAATTAACCCCGCCGTAACGCGTGGGTTAAATTCCGACTCGTTATAACTATTATATATTTGGTTTAATTGCCTCCTTAAATCACAACAAAGCGACACGCCGCTCGTTACGCCTAATGTATATATTCAAGCATAATAAGATACGCACCTTGCAAATGTAATTTTTATGCAAATTCATAACATATTTATCTAAGTAGTGAGATTTTTAAATGCGACTTTTCTAATCTCTCTTTTTTTTTAATTTTCGCGGTATTCTTATTATTTCTGTGAGTTTTATCGACAGTTTTGTTCTAAGTTTAGAAAAAATTACATGTTTCGTCCCTTTGGTTTATACCAAACATCACGTTTCGTCCTTATTTCATTTTAATTAAACTAGGCGTCCCTAATTTTGAAACTAGTAACGCTGGTCGTCCTTATTTTGGATGGTCGTTAACTTTTCTCGTTAAGTCTAATTATTAAAAGGGTATTTTGGTCTTTTTGCTCCTGTCACCACCATAGGGACGAAACGTGTAATTTTTTATACGAATCAACTTAAAAAAAGACCAATTTTTTTTCTAATTGTTATTATTAGTAGTATTATTATTACGAGCAATAATTAATTTTTTTTTATATGGATCAAATTAAAAAAAAATTAATTTTCTTTTTATAAAAAGAATTTTATAACAAAAATTTATATATATTTTTTATTTCGGTTTCAGTTTACGAGCAATGAATAAAAAATCTTTAAAAAATTGTTATTTTTTTATTTTCTTTATTTCGGTTTCAGTTTACGAGCAATAATAAAAACAAAATTTTAAATTTTTTTTATTTTGGTTTCAGTTTACAAGCAATAAAAAAAAATCTTTTAAATTTTTTTTAATTCTTTTTATTTTGGTTTCAGTTTACTAGCAATAATAATTTTTTTATTTATTTCGGTTTCAGTTTACTAGCAATAATAATAAAAAAATTAATTTTTTTTATTTCGGTTTCAGTTTACGAGCAATAATAAAAAAATGTTTAATTTTTTTTAATTCGGTTTCAGTTTATAAGCAATAATAATAAAAAAAAATTTAAATTTTTTTTAGTTCGGTTTCGGTTTACGAGTAATTTTATTTCGGTTTCAATTTACGAGAAGAAAAATAATAAGTCGCGGTGTTTTTAAAAAAAATTAAAAATTGCTCGAACTGAAACCGAAGTAAAAAGATTTAAAATTTTTAAAATTTTTTATTATTGCTCGTAAACTGAAACCGAAATAAAAAAAATTAAAATTTTTTAAAATAAGAAAAAAAAATAATAATAATAAGAAAAAATTACACGTTTCGTCCCTATGGTGGTGACAGGAGCAAAAAGACCAAAATACCCTTTTAATAATTAGACTTAACGAGAAAAGTTAACGACCATCCAAAATAGGGACGGCCAGCGTTACCAGTTTCAAAATTAGGGACGACTGGTGTATTTAAAATGAAATATGGACGAAACTTGATTTTTGAATAAACCATAGGGACGAAACATGTAATTTTTTCCTAAGTTTATCAACATTTTTTGGCTTTTAATAACATGTTGTGTCAACAAATGTAAGAAAAAAGCGTAAATAAATAAATTCTTACAAAATCCAACAAAAAAAATTGAAAAACACGAATTGTGTGCTAATTAACAACGAGCTTGCTAAAAATGAAAAATAGTATAACCCAAAAAGAAAAATGAGTTTGCTAAAAGTCCCTTGCCATGCATGGCCCATGCATCACTAGAATTTGTGTGTTTTTTTGTTACAAAATATTTACCTAGTTTAGATTCAGTCTCAGTTTTGTGAGGTACGGGTTTTTGAAGTGGCATTGTTTTTTATGACTGCATGCAAATAAGGCAAGTCGAGAATTTATTTTCGCGCGTTTCCTGGACTTACCATCTTTTCCCACTATATTGCAGAGGCTTCTTTATGGACTCTTGTAAACATGTCAGGGTTGATCAGCAATTTGGTGATTGCTCATTGCCTCATTCTGTTGTGTTTAAACTCGTTTCAATCCCCGCTAAAAAGAGATCTTGCCCGATTAAAAAATATCGTTACTCAACGCTTTTTCGTATGCAAAATTCCTTACAATATGGTTAAATGTCATGCTTTGGAAATGACTATATATAATAACACGTTCCCTAAAATTGTCATACATTATTAATTCCTTAAAATTGTATATACATCATCTTTTACTCCAAAATATGAAAATATACAATCATTTGTTTAGGTACGTAGTTACTTTCATCATGTTTACTTAAAATCTGCAGGATCTCTTGATAATATATACTATTGTATATATATTTTTATAGTTTGATGCTATTTCACACGTGAATAAGATTTTCCATAATGGTTTACGTTAAAAAATATGAAAGCTTTGTATTAGGGTAACCAATTCTTTTTGTAGATACAAACACTTGTAATATACTACAACTTATGATATGACTGTAAGCGTTATGAATACAATTTTACACAACAACCATTCGAGTTGAGGTTGCTAGCTTGCTCAGTTGCTCTATTCACCAATCTATGCACTTATTTAATGGGAAAATGAGTAGAGACAAAAATGTTCGAGTGGTGGATAATGGGCGAGATATATAACTTTTTTCTCAACAATAGATGTTCTCAGTGATATTGGAAACGTGGCCTTTAATCAACTAATGTGGTTCTGGTCTCTCTAATTATGTCAGGTCGCTGCTGGTCCAAGTTGCTCATTGGGTGTTTGTCTTATACATGGTCGTCCCGTGGATTTTGAATGCCCTATTCGGCTAAGCAAACGAGGCCCTTTAAATACGATTAGTGTTAATACTTGTAAAAAAGTTTAATAAAATTGATGAAGTTGTAGTGGTATTAAAAAAAATAACAACAAATTACTTTCACAAATAGTTATATAAGGTGCAACTTATTTTGTAAATAATGCTAATCTCTTCGTATTCTTGGAAGCAAAGTTGTTGTTAAGATCATAATCAACGTTTGTCCAGTAAGTTGTTCTCAATTGCTATAATGCCAAACCATTTAGTCACTCTTGTGACATTGTGTAATGTATCACTTGAATTGAATAAAAGATTGGAAACGATACTCAAACTAATAACTCGAATTCACAAATCAAGAAGATGAACTCGAAGCTAAATGTTATATTGAACGGTTACACATTGTGGTTGATACAAGCTGTACTGAATTACAGAGAGAAAGAGAGAGGATAATTCTAGTCTAGCTAACAAATAAAGTGTTAATGGTGTATTTATAGTCGAACAATGGAGGGAAGAGTCGTTGGAGAGTCACGTGTTATCCACGTGACCAGTACGTTCTAACTCCTCCCACATGCTAAGCACGGGCCTTCACTTATTGTTCATTACACATTGTAGACCTCAAGTAAGACTTTTAACAATTTTAATCTTTAGAAAATTATTTCTGACTAATGAATGAATTTTTTAATCTAGCTTTTTGGTATATGGCTCACGGGTCAATCTTGATCTGAACCCACTTCGAGTTTCTAAGGCATAATAGTTATA
>BQNB010113430.1:0-21939 GCA_026074375.1 Tanacetum coccineum
ACATTTCTTTGGTTTTGGCTTTGACTTTGACTGTTGACTTTGTCGGGGTTGACTTTGACTTTGACTTTTTGGTCTTTGACTTCGACTTTGACTTTCACGCTTTTCCATTCCGTGCTCGGTTTTGTCGTTTTTGCTTGATTTTTCGTCCTTTTCTTGGATATCCGTTTCCTGCACAATATAAATAAAAACATACAAATACAATGTATTTTTGGTACGTTTTTGGTCATTTAAGTCCGGATTTAATGGAAAACGGTATGTGTAATTAAGCACATACCAAAATCCCCCATACTAAACTATTGCGTGTCCTCACGCAATGCTATAAGTAAGCACTTAGAAAACTAAGAATCTCAATCCCCCTCGACTAATAACCTAGAAAAATAGCTAAGTATTCGTCAAGGGAAATAAAGAATCAATAGCTTTGAAAAGTCCCATTTTTACCATTTTTAAATATATACACTTATTCCAACACATATTTTTGTTCTTTTCATTTTTTTCATTTTTTTTGTACTTTTCATATTAAGCAACTAACTAGAACGTTTGACTTTCGTTATTTATATAACTTTTAGGGATCATAGAACAAGATGCATTTTAATCCTAAAATGCCCCAAAAAGGATAAATTCATCGTCCCCGACTTTTCACTTATTCCAAACCAAGCTTAAAACGAAATCACCGTTAAATATAAGTAAAGATGCTAACACTACTCATATTTGTAACTTGTGAACTTTTTACTCCCGACAATTATTACATATTAGGTGAATGTGGCATTTCGAATTTCAACCATGGATCAACGTTTTACAAAATTCTATGCTTTACGTTCCACCCGAGAATAATGAGTTTGAAGACGAGATCATCCCATGTAGCGACTTTCGTCTCGGCACATCCCAACCTTGCAGCTAAGTGACCAGGCTTTTGACACCCCACAGTGACTAGTATCAGGACTCACGGACCTTTGGTTTCAAAAACTCTTAGGTTTCCCGTATATACATAGCTTATTTAGAAAAACTTAAAATGAAATAGTCTTAGTTCAAAAGCATATTTAAATTTTAAAAAAAAGAGATTTTCCCTATATTTATTAACTCACATTTACTACACTTAATATAATTACACATTTTTAAGGAAATCCTCGACCTTTTAGAAGGCTGCAACATCGGTTGTGATCCGGCAAAATGCAGCAAACTTTTATCAGTCTCGGATTATTATTCTTACTATGGGCTTTCTTTAGAAGGCTGTAACATCGGTTGTGAGCTGGCAAGATGCAGCAAACTTTTATCAGCCCACAGTTTATAATAATAATAATAATAATAATTATTATTATTATTATTTTTTACATATAATTACCATGATATAGAGAAAATTTCGTTTTAGAAAATTTAAGTATAAATTTGAACTAAATTTATTGATATCGACTATACTTTAAAAATTGTTGATTTAAGTTTAGTTTTAAAAAATAGCATTTCACTTTTGGTCCAAAATTCAAAAAAGGTTTGGTTTTGGTCCAAAAACATAGTTTCGTTCCACTTTTAGTCCAATTCCGTAAATTTGGACTAAAATTTTTGGACTAAAAGTGGAACGAAACTATGTCTTTTGGACCAAAAGTGTAACGAAACTATGTCTTTTGGACTAAAAAGAGAACGAAACTATGCCTTTTGGACCAAAACCAAACATTTTTTGAATTTTGGACAAAAAGTGAAAAACGCACCAAACCACAAGGACAAAAAATGTACTTAACTCAAATTATTGCTATCGAATACATCTAAAAAATTGTGATTTAAGTTTAATTTTCAAAAATAGCACGTATTATTAGTCTGGTTAGGAGCTTATGGGAGAAAAAGCCACAAATTACATACATGAGCTCTTAAGATTTCTAAATAATCCTTGTTTAGCATCCAACTCATACTTAACTCTATCATTTTTCGTTCTTCGCGAATTTCCGCGAACGCTTAGTCTAAAAGTTAAGGAACAAGCTAGAGCTCAACACGCTCGATCGAGTCTAAATATATTTCTCAAACTACTATATATATATATATATATATATATATATATATATATATATATATATATATATATATATATATATATTAAATTTTGGTGGTAAAAACGGGGTTACGTGAATACACGGCTGCAGGCACAATCAAATCGAAGATCCCCCCATACTAGAACGAAACATTGTCCTCAATGTTTTAAGGGGTACCTACGTCATACTAAAGCCATTTATGAATTATGCTAAAGATAAATGTTAGTTGATAAGATTAGGATATTGGATTCCCAATTAAAGCTGAGGATGTGAAGCTCGAGTGATCGAAGGACAAAACCGCGAGCACGAGAGGCTTCCAAAATCTGGGCAATCCTGGTCATACACAACAAAATCCACAAAACACGAGAAAGGTAGAGGCGAGCCTCATCACAACACAAAACACTTATTCATTACTACTACTAGGATAAGCATGGGTTACCACCCACGAAGCGCCTTGTTTTTGTTAACCGAGTCACAAGCTCGACTCGACCCCGAATTCATTGGTCCATGGGGGAGCAAGTGGAAGATAAAATCTCCATCAGATTTTCATTCAAGTGGTTTGGGTAAACATTGAATTTCATGAAAGTTCCACTCCGATGAGATACACCCAGCATAAAAGAACGATAAATGGAGATGTCGAGGTCAAAAATAGTATCTTCATTCCCGTAGGAGAGAAGATATGGAGGAGCAACGGGATACGTGAGAAAAGAAAGAAAGATCCATACAACATAAGCGAAGAGAGGAGATTGGTTATCCTTGAATGGTAAATTCACATTTGTCGTAGAAGAAACGTTCTCACGAATCCCGGGGTCAATAGAAGTCAAATCTCCCAGATCGGGCTCACTCCTAAAATAAAAACAATCGTACTTCGGTGGAGATATGATGTGACCGAGTTCATCGGCGAACTCCTCATGATAAAAGTCACTCCTATCGGCAAGAGGAAACGGATTGATCGAAAGATCAAAGATGAATGAATCATATTGAAAAAAATCAGCATGAGTAGTGGTACTGCCACTACTCTTCTCTTCAATATAATCGTCATCGAGATAGAAAGCTTCATAATCCGGAAGAGAATAATCAGAAAGAATAGTTGTACTGCCACTACTCTTCTCTTCCAGATTAAAGCAAAAAGTTTCAGATTCGGGTAAAGAATTATCAAAGGTGTTAGTCTCCTCCAAGAAAAAGTTAGGAGATGTGGAGGAAGACTTGGTCAGAAAATCGAAAGATTGAGTGGGATTATCTTTTAATGCTTCGATCTTAGCAATAAGAAGATTGACATTCAATAATTTTTCACTAAGAATATCGTCTTTGATTGTTAGAAGAATATCAGTATCAATCCCTTCAACTTTCGGGATAACAATCTCCACCACCTCCTCTAAGCTGACGAGCTCAGAATCAAGAGGTGATGCTTCAACATAATCGATGTCGTCAATAGAGAAAGAATCGTCATCAATCGAAGTAGAATCATTGTTAGAATAAGAGAAACCCTCAAATTGATCTTTTGAAATGTCAAGAGGAGGAGAATTGTCACGAAAAGGCACATCACACATTTTGTCGAGAATACCCTTGGACTCACTTGGGATTTGGACAAGGTTCTCGACACTAGACTTTATTACTTCGTCCGATTCTGTTGCCAGAATAGTGTCGAGATGCTCGTCCCCTATACTTAGAGAGTTATCGGGTTCCTTGGTTGATAAAACGGGTGTGATTGCAATAGTATACTCCTCGTCATCATCATCATCATTGTTGTAGAAGGCAGGATGATTCTAGTTCAGTGTATTAATATAATCTGCCAGCTCCTCAATTATAATTTGCACATCATTAACAAGTTTGTTAAGCAATTCTTGTACCTCCTCGGGTTAAGCATGCTTAACTTCAAAAAATTTGTTCCAAGTTTGCATTAAAACCTTCAGTGTTTCTCTAAAAGAAATATGATTAAATTTCTTTAAAAAGGTTTCAATAGAAATCATGAAGTCTTCTTTAGCTTGCAAAATTTTCTCACTTGTTTCTTGAGGAGGTTGATGAAGGACGGGAAATTACGGGGGTTGAATTTGGTCAAAACCAAAAGAATTAGGATCATAGCAAGAATTTTGCTCATGATAATAGTCTTCATTCATTGGTTGACACTGAAAAGTCTCATGAGGACCCCTACAATTTTCACAACAAGGATATTGTTGTTGAAAACCTTGAAAATTTTGTGGGATCTCTGTAAGGTTTTGATTGTAGCATGGTTCCGGATTAGAGATAATCAGAATTTGAGGTGGACAATCGTGACCATAATAAGCATCGTTCCCACAAAACTCATAAGAATACGTCGGGGGTTGTGGAGGTGGGTTTGAAAAACTTGGAGAATCGTTAGAAGAGTACGGAGTAGAAAAATTAATTGGTGTTCTATTTCCAACAGTACAATAAAAACAAACTCCATCATATTCATTACAACCACATTGTTGGCATGTACCAAAAAGACATTATTGTTGTAAACTTTGCAAATTTTGTAGGATCTCATTAAGGTTTTGATTGAAGCATGGTTCCGGATTAGAGATAATCGGAATTTGCGGTGGACAATTGTAACCATAATGAACACCTTTCCCACAAGACTTACAAGTACATCGTTGACAAAAGATATCGTCTAACGAATCCCCACACTCGTAACAACAATGGTGGTCAATACGTAGAGGACTTTGTGAAGAATTTTTACCGGGGTCTTGATTGAAAACGAATGTCTCTTGAGGCACACTAACAACGTTAGTGTTGTGATTGGATGACTCGGGAGTGTCTTGGAAGTCTTGGAAAACTTCCTCTAATTTCTTTTGAATTAGAGCACATTGTCGACAATATAGACCTTCAACCGGGTCTCCACACTTGGGACAATTAGGGAGTCGTTGAGATGAATTGTTATAAATTGAAGCACAAATGAAGCAAAACCCTTTACTAAGTCCAGATCCACACCTCATGCAAGTACACAGTTTACAATGTTCATGTTCTTCTAACGGATCTTTACAATGAAAATAATGACGTTGATTGAACGAAGATGTTTGGGATTGTGAAGGTGAGTCGGGGGTTTCATCATAAGAAATCGAATTAGGATCACGAACAAGCTTGTCGACGGAACCCACATTAGTGAGGGACAAGTAGCTCTAGATATAGGTTGTAGTGTACAAAGCTCCCACAAGACGAGCATTCTTTAATCGTTGTAAAGGGGAATTTAAACGATTGTCGAATGACGCATAAGATTAAAAATTTGAGGGAGGGATAATGAAGAAGAGATTAAATGACAAGAGTGTTAAAGGAGACTTATTTGGTAGGGTTTTTGTTTTTCGAGTTTTTTAAACAAACATATTTCTATAGGACAAAATGAGAATCGAATAACTTTAACAATAATCAACTTGCTTTCACGGTAGCTCTCTAAAGAAAAATGCACAAAGGGAGCAGAGGAGAGGGAAATGAAAGCTGCGAAGCACTATTAAAATCTCTCCTTTGTGTTGTGTAATTCCTTGAAACCAACCCTCCTTATACGCCCTCTTTTTGTGGTTAATCAATCATGAAGGTGAGCCGTACCTTCACAAGTGCACAAGCAAGTTTAATCTTTTCGGGAACTTATTATGATAATGCTTTAGTTGAAAGCATTATATTGATGATTGTTTTTTTATTCTTTATTAAAGACAATGATTTTTATATTTTCGATTTTTCTTGTTTTTATTTTATAAATATACTAATAAAAGAAAATAAAAATTATTTTTGTATTTATATATATTTTTTATAACAAGAAAATAACTTCACGGGGAAGGGTTTTCAAGGCACAACAAACTTCAACTCGATAATCGTCTCACGGCCTCCCCGGCAGCGGCGCCAAAAATAGATTTGTAGCAATTTATACTATATATATAATATAATATATGTGAAAATAAACAAATCACTTTTAAAATCCAAAAAGCAATAAGTTTAAATTCACAAATAAAAAAAAAAATATGTATCCAGAAGTATCGGTTTCTCGCTTCGTTATCCACAAAGTTTAAAACCGGACCCGGGTCGTCATGTCCCAACGAGGTCGCGAATTTGAAAATCGAGTGTCGGTTTGGGAATTATGCTTGAATGATCAAAGATTTGATTGGGTTTTCTAAATTCTACGAGAAATTATGGAAATTTAACTAAGGAATACTTAAAACTACGGGGAAAAACATAAAAAGGCACGGGAATTTAAACTTAAAACTACGGGAAAGCGTAAAAAGGCAATAGATGACTTCAAATTCTACGGGAAGCATAAATAAGGCATAAAAGGAAATCCTAAGTCTACGAGAACAGAAAAATAAAGGCAATTAAACTTAAAACACGAAAACGAGAACGGGATTTAAATCCCATTCTTTAAAAAACCAAAATTTACAATTTAGACCCTACGGATGCAAATTTATTTTTTCTAGGTCCTACATGATAAAAGAAAATTAAAAAAAAAAGAATTATATTTTTTTTATTTTTATTTAATTTTTTATGATTTAAAAACTGTTTTAATGAGAAAAATTGACTAAAAATAGTAAATTAAATGGGAAAAATATGAAAAATTCATGGAAAATAGTTTAAAATGTGCTGATTCTATAAAAAATAAAAAGGGCTTACCAGCTTATTGGAATAAGATGGGAATAAGCTACATAGGGCTGGTGGGCTTATTGGGCATAAACTACTATAAAGAATTAATAAGGAAGCATATAACCAGATGGCCCTATCTGGTGCCGTGGTTAGTATATGAGTGTTGTGGGACGACTAGGAGCAAAGGGAGAGGTCATAGGTTCAATCCCATGCCTCTCTTTTTTTCAAAAACATTTTTTTACTTTTTCTTTTTTTAAAAACTTAAAGTACAGTAAAAAATAAGCAAATTTAAAAAAGACACTTTTTCTAAAACTAAAAAAATAAGCAGGAAATAAGCAAAATAAAAGTGACAGATTAAGGTTTTCTAAGGATTTTGAAGTTAAGCTAAGCTGCTAACTTTATGGGGTCTAAATAAGCAAAGGGCAAGTAAATAAGCTAAAACAACCTAGAGGCTAAACCTAATAAGCACAAAAGAAAGGGATAATAAGCTAACAAATAGACTATAAAAGCTCCTAAAAGGCACTAGGACAGCAGACTTAAAACCATTATTAAAAAGACTTTTCATTAACTTTTGAGCTAGGCTTAAGGACACCAAAAGGCTCTTAGAAAAGGCAGAAAAGCATAAACAGAACAAGTCTAGGCCCTAATAAGCACTAAGGATCATGAATTAAGCAAATAAGTTTAGTAATAAGCTAGAAAAAGGATATGAAAAAGACAACTATACTACTTGTGGTTTTTTGGCTTTTTGAATTAAAGTTACTCTCTTAGGCTGAAATTTAAGATTCAAAACAAAAGCTAAAAGACTCATACTAAAACAGATATAAGTCTACACCTAATAAGCAATAAGAAATGAAATTAAGAAGGCCAAATAAGCTAGATGACAGCAAAGAGCATTGGACTCAGAAGTATTAAAAGGAGTATAACGGGACTAGTTCTACTTTATGAGCTAGAATGGTTAAAATGCTAAATCACAACCTATCAACCAAAAACAGAAGTTTTATTGCTGCATTTGAACATAAAAACATGGCTTCAAGTGTATTTGATAAAAAATAGCAAATAAGCTGGTAAAATACCCTTTTGGACTTGCAGACTTGAAAATTTGAAAAATCAAACACTACAACTTAACAAAACCTATTAAGAGTTTATAAAAAAACTAATTTAGAGCTTATGCAAATTGATTTAAGAACCAAAAACAAATTTTTACCTAGTTTGACCCGCTTTGAAACCTTGACCCAAACACCCCTTTAAAGTTAAAAAGATCAATTTAAATCTAATTCAAATTGAAACAGGCTAAGAATTTCAAAGACAAATCATAAACTAACAATATTAAGTACTGAAAAATAAGTAAATCACAGATATAAGCATCTAAAATAAGCCAACAAGAAAAAGCAGTTAACAGCTAATTGAGACAGATTTTGTAAGAAAAACTTAAAAGACTAAAATTTTCATTAAGATTAAAAAGGTTACAAGGTTTGTAAATTAAAATGACAAAAATTTAAAGACAATAAAAACATGAATTAAAACTAAACTAAAACTACTCCTAGATAACTAAGTCTTCTGTCTTCTTCTTTCTTTTATAAGCTGGGAGGTCTTCAAGGTGTGCTTGTTGTGTGAGTGCAAACCAAAGTCCCATCCTGGCCCTCTATTTTTCTTTGGCCCCAAGCAAATCAATCTCAACCTTTGAATTTCCCTGCCCAATCAAACTTCATAGGATTGCCATCGTGGCAAGTGGGGTTTTGTGAGGTGGGGTGAACTGGTGATGGTGATAGGTTTGGAGTGGGGTGAAGAAGGTTTCGAGGTGGGAAAGTGACAGGCACACAAAACGCGTGTGGAAGATATACAGTGTATATCTTGGCGCCTTTTTTTTGCCACTTTAAAAGTTATTTGGTGATTGGCAATCCTGGTCCCTCAACTTGTATAAGTGTATTGCATAGACAGTCCTTGTTGTGATAAAAGTTTAAAGGGGTTGGCAGAAATGGTCCTTAAAGTTGTATGTTGTTTTTGCAGTGATAGTCCTTGTGGTGAAATAAAAGACTAACAAGCGTTAGGATGGCTGTTAAGTCTTAACAATTAAGGGATTTAGGCCATTTATGTTGTCTTTGTGCCGGTTTATATTTATTCGGATTTGGGCCTCACATAATGTTTAAATGGGCTGACCCGGCCCATTAGATGGGTACGGGTGGGCCCATTTAACATTTCTTCAGTTTCGGCTTTGACCTTGACTGTTGACTTAGTCGGGGTTGACTTTTCAGTTGACTTTGACCGTTGACTTTGACTTTGACTTTTCCGCTTTTTCTAATTCTATGCTCGGTTTTGTCCTTTTTGATGTGTCTTTTGTCTTTTTGTTGAATATCCGATACTTGTACAGTACAAACACAAAAACAAGCATATGTATGGCATTTTATGTGCGTTTTTGGTCGTTTAGGGTCGTCTTTATAGGTAAAAGGTATGTGTAATTAAGCATATACCAATCATAGAAAAATCTTTAAAACCACATAGATCATAACGGGTCTCTCGACCTATACCGATATGATTATATAATTTAAGTTGATAAGCAAAGATGGACAAGATAAGATATAATAGGATTTCAATATAAGCTTAAGATTAAAGGGATCACGATCGTACCAAATGCTTATTCATTATCATAACATCACCGAGTAGGCATGAGAGATTTAGCCTATCATGGCTATAGTGTTCATAGCAAAAGTAGATTTAACATAGACTTCCATTATTTCAATAACTAAGTTGATAACCGTCTTCGTTCTTGATCGTTAGATCTTTATTCTTCAAAGGGAGTAGTGTTTTTGGTGTTTATATGGATGATGGATATGAGGATTGGAGTATGTGTATGAGGGATATGATTTTTGGAATGAGAGGAATGATTTGAGAGTGAAAATTCGTGCTCTATTTATATGCTGATTTTGGGTGAAAGTGCGGCGCACACAAAAGTTTATGTGGCACACTTGGTGATTAAATGCATGAGTATTAAATGTTTATTCATAAAGTGCAGCGCACAAGAGGATATGTGCGGTGTACTTAGGGTGCAAATGCAATAGCATTAAAGTCTTCATAAATTCTTCATATCAGATGGGAAGGCGCACAAAGGAAATTGTGCGGCGTACTTGTTGAGTTAATGCAATGTTGACTGTTTTTGACTTGAAGGTAAGTACGGCGCATAAATGTTAAGTGCGGCGCACATTTGGCAAATAGAGCTTGATTGTTGATCTTCTCTTGAATGATGCGTTCTTTAACGTGTAAGTGTTTGATTTTGTTGTATCTAACCTCGGGTGTCTTCTAGTGAACCTGCAAGTAATTTTAAGCTATTAGGTATCGAAAGTTCACGAGAAATGATAAAATATATACAAATAATGCCATAGAAAACATGTATAATTTGGGTGTTGTCAAATCCCTCCACACTTAGCTTATTGCTTGCCTTCAAGCAATCGAAGCGAGAAAATAAATCATTTATCGTGACGTAGAGAAAATTTGGATTTTATAAGAATTTGCATTTTAGGTAAAAATTTTAGGCATAGACATATACATAGCACCTCACATAGGGATAATGTTTGATTTTTAATTCATTCATGCCACTCAGATAGGGTTTATATATTTGTGAAAAACACTCAATTTGCACAGACATAATCTAGATAGCTACCATAGGCTTGTACTTAACACATAAACCTGACCGAAGGGCAAAACTTGATACTGGAGCGGATACAATCTTCACGTGTTGAAACATAAGCCTTTATTTCTTTGAACTACACACACACACACACACACACATACACACACACACACACATATATATATATATATATAATTTTTTTTCATACCGAATGATAATTAAGGCTTGATACAGAACTTCTTCGTTCAACTTAGGTATTTCAGCAACTTTAGCACCAAAGGAAGTGCTTGCAAGAACTGGGACTTGCGGAATTCATTACATGTGATTAGGCTTCGGTCTAGTAAATAATGATTAAGCATAAGTTCTAGTGCTTCTAAATTACCGGCTCGCTCAAATATAATGATCAACCAATACCAGTGTTCTCGAAAAGGCGACAAAGACCATATGTATACATCCGTAACGAAAGAATAGACACATACGACTGTAATCAAACCTTAACTCGAACAAGCTAAAGGAATCAATTATCTTGGGTACCAAAGGTGGATACCCGAATATTCTAGGGGCTTATAATTCTCATAATTTAGTGGATTGGGTTGTGCTAGCTATAATGTCAATCCTATTAGATTTGCCTTACTAAGAGCTTTTTTTAATTTTGAAAGCATATATATATTAAGATTTTCATAAAATATCAGTTGGAAAATTTTTTTTGACAGGGCAAATATAGAGGGATATGATTAAATTTTCCTATTTGGCTCCCCTCCACACTTAAGTTGAATATTGCCCTCAATGTGATAACTGATAATAGAGATAAAATAGGAAAATTAATGGAAAACGGTACTTCCTGAGGTATAAGGAAATGTATAGCTAAGATCTATCCTTGAGCATACTTCATAATTTTCCATATCTTTAAGCTGAAGTACATGCATAAAAGTAAACATACAAAAGCACACAAAAAGAAAATATTTTTGTTGTTTTTTTAGAAAATAAATAAAAGATATTAGTAGAAGAATAGAGGAGGGACTCCTCTACACTTAAGTGAAACACGGGTTGCCTCCCGAGAAGCGCTTAATTTTTAAGAGTCTTTAGCTAGACTCGTATTTCAGGAGTCATTCTTTTGGGAAAAAGGGAGTTACTGCTTCCCTTGGGTCATTATCTTCTTCATGATATAATTTAAGTCGATGGCCATTGACTATGAACGTCTTTCCATCTTTTCTATAAAGTTCAACATATCCGGATGGATATTGATGTTACACTACATAAGGTCCTAACCATCGAGATCTGAGTTTCGGTTAGTTAAGGGTTTTGCTTGCGAAGTAGATCGGGTGTAAGTTTTTTACTATCTTTTTGACCTAAGATGGCTCCTACTACGAAATCACTAGCATCACACATAAGTTCAAACGAAAGATTCCAGTTTGGGCTTACGATCACAGGAGCACATGTGAGTTTCTCCTTTAATAATTCGAATGCTTTTTGACATTCATCATCGAATTCAAAGGGAGTATCTTTTTCAAGCAGCTTAGTAAGAGGACGAGCAATTTTTGAGAAGTTTGTAATGAAACGTCGGTAAAAACCAGCATGTCCAAGAAAGCTTCTAACACCTTTGATGTTAGTAGGGGGTGGAAGTTTTGAGATTACATCGATCTTTGCTTTGTCGACTTCAAGTCCGGCGCTATACACCTTGTGTCCAAGCACAATTCCTTCTTTAACCATGAGGTGACATTTTTCACAATTAAGGACAAGATGAGATTCTTTACAACGTTGGAGCATTTTATCAAGGTTGTTTAGGCAGGTGTCGAAAGAGTTTCCGAAGACGGAAAAATCGTCTATGAATACTTCGTCTGATTCTTCGATCATATCGTGAAAGATTGCCAACATGCACCTTTGGAATGCGGCTGAAGCATTGCATAGCCCGAAAGGCATTCGCCTATAAGCGTATGTGCCGAAAGGACATGTGAACGTTGTTTTCTCTTGATCATTAGGATCGATAGGAATTTGAAAATATCCAAAAAAACATTAGTTTCTATTTGTTTTTAGATTTCAAGGAAGTCATATAAAAATTATATTTTATTTATACGAAGAGCGTAAATATGTTAATTTTGTATTTTTCATCGTTTCCCTGAGTTTTTGTAAAAATCGTGTTTAAAGGTCGTGTTTTACGAGGTTTAATGTTTTAATAAAGTTTTAAACTATATTTAGTGGGACGGATTTAAAATATTTACAAACGTGGTGTGACTCGAGTTTATGGCTGAATGTTATTTATAAAAAGGATGACTTGTACTAATTTTAAAAGAGATGGAGTATGGAGGGACTAGTTTTGCCAATATATCAAAGTCTATTTCTATAAAAGGAGGCCTAATACTTCCATTTCACTCTTTTATAAAATTTTCAATCTCTTGTCTCCTCCATCTCCTTGTTGCCGTTCGAACTCAACCCACACACACAATCACCATCAAAAATTTATTACATACATGCATTTAAATCATATTATACCACATTAATCCTTGTTTAATCATCTACATTTCTCACTAAAGAAACCTCACATGCAATGAGTATTTAAGAAGTTGGGTTTTTCGTCAATTTCTATTAATTTGGTGTATAAGGAAGTGTTTCTAGTTGATAGATTGTTGTTGTTTGGTGAGCAAGTGGTTTGGTTTCAAAAGGTTTTGTTTTGGTGTTGGTGGTTTCATCCGTACGGTGTAGCCAAGGGGGGGAAACAATCAAACTTTGTTATTGCTTTGTGAGCACTTGTTTATGTTTATGTCTTGATTTATTTGATGATTATTACATGTATGTAATTGTAGCTAGTTGATTCAAGTGCAAAATGGGTTTGAAAGTGTTACAAGTATGAACATATGTTTGATAGTTTTAGTACATATATTTAGGCTAGTTAAACATGTTGGAATGGTTGGATTTTGGTAAAAATGAGTTTTGGTATGACTTTGTGTTGACTTTTGTTGACCAGAAAGTTTGACTTGAACCATAGCGTGTCGAGAAATTTTTGAAATCTTAAAAATTTGGCTTTTGAATTATGTTAAAGGATGTTTAAGGTCGTTTTGATATAAGGTATGCAATGTTAACTTCCTAAAAATCGAAGATTTTACGGTCGTGTCAAGATTGAGTTATTTTTGGGTAAAAAGTCAACTACGAAGTCTTGACTTTTGAAAGTCAAACTTGCGTATACTTTTGAATAAAGTTTGTAACAAGCAAAGGGTTCATAATGTTAATTAAAATAAGGTGAAATGATAAGTTTGGGTTATATTATCTTTACTTTTAGCAAGCTTTCTAAAAATGGAAACTTTATTAAAAGCGTTGTAATATTGTTAAGTAAATTCAAGCGAAAATGTTTTGAGTTCGCACTTGGTAGTTTTAAGTTTGCATGATTGTGTATACGTAATTGTGTTATATATATATATATATATATATATATATATATATTTGTATGCAAGTATGCAATATATGCTATGTTATACTTTTAGTCACGTGCCGCTATATATTTACTATATAGGTCACGGTCGGAGGACGTGTAGTATTTAGCGCTTGTGATTGATTGATTGAATTGGACATTTGCTTAAGGTGATTTCCTAGCATCGCTTTAAATTCTTTTAAATTTTTTTAAACCGCGAGGGGGTTACATGTTGTTTTATAAATCGGAACACATATGATTTTATGGTTTGCTTAGAACCCCGATTATGAGTTGTTACGCATAAGTTGCTGTTTGTCAAGTCTTTTTCTTGAACGTTAATTGCCTTGTCTTGTGAGTAAAAGCTAATGCATGAAATATTTCTCATTAGGTTTGACAACCATGTCCGGGGTTTGAATCTTCGTGACCACCCTGTACAAACTGGACATTTTGTTGATTAGATTTTAGTAGGTATTATGACCTATAATACCTTGTTTGTGGGGCACCTTTTAGCATATGAAATACCATTTGTTTGGTTATTGTTCGTTGTGTCATGAGGCTTTTTTATTGCAGTGAAAGAAAGGATAGTTGCTACATTGCATTTGTTGCTTGTGTTTTCCGAGAACTTAATAATGGTGTTCAAGGTTATTACTTTTTGATTATGTTAAATTCTATGAATTGTATAACTTTGTTGTTGTGTTTTTTTTAAACATGGTTTTATCCCACGTATCCAAGGCTTAAAGGAAACGATGGCTCGTGGTGGTGCCCCCCCTCAGGCCGTCGAGCCCCTGTGGTGATAGATTTTATAGAAAAGACTTCTTGTGTGTTCCGGTCTTCAAAAAACAATATATCTTTATGGTGTTTAAAAAAATGTCTTTATTATGTAATACAATTTTTTCATGGTTTGTAATAGACGGTGGTTACGATTCTGTGGGACCTAAACGCACTTTAACTCTGAATAATTTTGGAACACATGTTGATAAACTGTTTATTTGAGTCGTTTTCTATTATCGTGGTGACGGATGCAATTTAGTAACACCAAAATTGCTTAATTTTGCTACGCAATCCGATGCACCTCGGGGGCGTGGTGTGTTTCACATTTGGAAGTGTGGCAGGAGCAATTATCATAGACCAAAAGGCATGCCTCTAAGCCGTATGTTCGTCCAGGACAAGTGATGTTGTTTTCTCTTGATCATTAGGATCGATAGGAATTTGAAAATATCCAGAAAAACCATCGAGGAAACAGAAATATTTGTTTCCTGTGAGTCTTTCTAACAATTGATCCATAAACGACAAAGGGAAATGATCTTTGGCGGTTGCTTCATTGAGTTTACGATAATCGATGCATACTCGCCAACCCGTAACGGTTCTTGTTGGAATAAGTTCATCATTTTCATTGGTGACAATTGTAATTCCACATTTCTTTGGTACACAGTGAATAGGACTAACCCAAGGACTATCGGCAATTGGATAAATAATACCGGTATCCAAGAGTTTCACGATTTCTTTCTTAACAAATTCTTGCATATTTGGATTCAACCTTCTTTGATTTTGGATAATGGGTTTCTTGTCATCCAGAAGTTGTAGTCTTGTGTTTTGGTATGAGCTTTAAATTAAATTACCATTTTCCATTTAAAACCGGACTTCTTAAACCAACAAAAACATACCAAAAAATATATAGTATTTGTATGTTTTCATTTATATTGTGCCAGGAACGGGATATCCGACAAAGAAGGACAAAATCAAGCACAAAAACGGGACATAAAACCGTGCACGAAATGGAAGAGCGAGTGAAAAATCAATTTGAAGTCACAGTCAATCCCCGAAAGTCAACAGTTAAAGTCAAACCAAAACTGAGAAATAATTAATGGGCCAACCCGCACCCATCTAATGGGCCGGGGCAGCCCATTAAGTCATTTACACTAAGGCTTAATAAGCCTTATACCATAAAAGGCCAAAAAAACCCTTTCCATATTACATGTCCCATTTATAAAGCCCAAACCAAACTTAACAGCCAACAACGACTGTTAAGTTTTATTTACCACAAGGACCACTCATGAATAATGATATTATAAACCTCAGGGGCATAAAATTGCCAATTCCTTTATTACTTTACACCGCAAAAGGAACTACCCTGAAATCCATTATAACAAAGTCAGGGGCCAACTGTTCCTTTCCTCAACTTGTACCCTACTTAACCAAAACCTTTATACCCGCCCATATTACTGTTTAACCATCCCTGTCACTATCTTTCGTTTACTGTACCACTAGCCAAAACCATCACTCTCAAACTACTCACCCTACCTCACTACACTCCATATCCACCTTGGCAATCCCTCAAAACCTATTGGTTGATGAATAAATAAGAATTAGAAATAAGGGTTGTGGATCATCACCTTGAGGCACTCCAAGATGAATGGAAAACACAGTGAGATTCACTCACAAAAAAGCACAATTGAAGATCTTGAAGAGCTTTTTGTATAAATAGGTCTAGTGGAGCTTATTTGTATTTTGTAAAATTTCTGTTTAAGTCCATTATTGTTATTATCAAAATTTTGTACACCACTTTTAATAATGTCATTTAAATTACTTATATTTAATTTACTGTCTTTAAATTATTGATTGTCAATTTTTCTTAAGATAATGAAATTTCAAGTTTTATTTATTCATTGTCATTTAATTCTTGCCTTTCAAATACTGTTTTAAGCTCTTGTATAAGCCTTTGAACCATCAAAAGCTTACATAAAAGCCTGTTTTAAATTCTGTCTTAAATTTTTTAAGAAAACCAAAAAAAATCACAAAAAGAATCTGTCAAGAGCATGGAGCAAGGTAAATTGTGGATGGCCTTGGGTTTAGAGTCTTCTAGGGAGCTATATGATGGTTTTGAGTAGCTTATGCCCTTGCCCAAAGCTTAGACCTCTTGTAAGCTTACTTTTTCAAATTTGGATTATTACTGTGAATTAAGCTTGTTGTCTCTTTTTATGCTTAATCTTGCTTAATATTGTTGTTTATGCTTGTTTATGTTTGTTATTTGCTTTTATGTCTTTGTTTAAGTTTTATGTTAAAATTGACTTATTTGCCTTTGAATCTGCTTATTTTAGTTTGCTTAATTTAGTGCTTATTCTTGTGCTTTTATTACTGCTTATTGCTTATTAGTTATTGCTTTCTATCTGTCTTTAAATTTCTTTGCTTAAATCTTGGTAAATCAAGCTTAAATTTGGTTTTTCAAACTTAAAGGGGTGTTTGGGGTAACATACAAAGTGGGTCAAAACAGTTTGTTAAATCATTTGGGTCACTTTGCCATCTTTGGCAAACCCTTTTTAGTTGTTTTAAGCTGATTTCAAAAGGTTTTTAAGGATAAAAATGAGTTTTTAAGTTTTTTCTACTAGGTATCTCAATCTGTGGTTCAAAAACAGTTCTAAAGTGCTTATTTGATTAAGCTGTTAAAACCAGCTTTAGAGTGTTGTTTATGTGTCCTTTTAAAGAGTCAAATGCAGTAGTGTAAAGTACCTTTTAGTTTATTTTTGTTCAAGTCAATTCTGTCAAAGTGTTTTTCATAGTTAACAAGCCTTTTTCATTTTCAGATTTAGTTCCCTTAAAATTGTTTTTAGCTTCTGCCTTTTTGAGCATAAGCTCTTTGATTGTCAATGATTACCTGTTTTAGCTTAGTTTGGCTTTTGGTCTTATTTTCTAGCTTATTATTAGGTCTGCAGTTGCCCATTGTTTTTTTAGATAACCAAAAACCAAGCAATCTTTGTGTTCAGCACTTTTCACCAGCCTTTTTCCTAGTTTATTTGTTTTTTAAACCTTAATTTCTTTGCTGATTTTAAAAGCCCATAAGCCAATCTTTCAAGTAGTATAAGCTGGATTTTCATAAGGATCCTTTAAGGGCTTAAAATTTAAGCCCTAAAAGTTGTCCCTTTGGCTGTTTGTATGCAGTGATTAGCCCTTAGCTTATTTGCTTCTTTTTGTGATTATCTGTCTGATTTTCTTAGCTTGTTTTTGTGCATAATGCTTATTAGGAGTAGTTGATTATCTATCATTGCTTATTTTTCATTTTCCTTAGCTTATTTTGTCTTGAAATGCTTAACAGTTTAGACTTTAAGACTTAGTGTAAAATTTTCAAAACTGTCATTTTGTTTTGCTTATTTCAGCTTATTTTTAAGTTTTAGTAAAAACTCACTTTTTTAAAGTTGCTTATTTTAACTAGTTTTACAAATTTGCAAAAAGAAAAATTAAAAAAAAATAATTTGCAAAAAGGAAGGCCCAAGGATTCGACCCCTGGACCTCCCCTTTCACACCCACAAGTCTCACCTCAAACACACAATATAACCTTTTGGTACTAGTAGGACCATCTGGTCATACTTGGTACCATTTTATTTTTATACACATTTTCCTTGTCAGCCATTTAAGGCTTATTTCTGGCTTATTTTTAAGCCATTTTTCAAGGCTTTTATTTTTCTTGCATCCAGCATAGCTTAAACTACTTTTCTGCATTTTTTCAGATTTTTCCCGATTTATTTAGTATTTTTTATCAATTTTTCTTTTTAAAATTGTTTTTAATTCATAAAAAATTATTAAAAAATCAAAAAAATATAATTCTTTTTTAAAAATTTTCTTTTATCAATTAGCACTTAGGAAAATTAAATTTGCGTTTGTAGGGTTAATTTTGTAAATTTCGATTTTTTAAAGAACGAGATTTGAATCCCGTTCTAGTTTTTCGTGTTTTAGCCTTATTTGCTTTCGTTTTTAGGTTTCCTTTACTTGTTGTAGCATTATTATTGTAGAATTAGGAATCCAAAACAAAAATCTTTTAAATCATTCAAAAACGCGACCACGAACTCGACCCGATTTTCAATTCACATCTCGTTGGGAAACGACCCGGGATATTTTTGATTTTCCTTTGGTCTGAGTCCTTCGGAATACGTATACAATAATTGAATTATAATTATTGATTATTATTATATATTTATATATTTATATTATATTTATCTATAGTAAGAATCTTTGGTTTTCTTGTTTGCAGAATGATGGGCCAATACCAGGAATGTCTGTTATTTTCAGGAAAAATGTTAGGAAATTAAGGGCTTTCAAACATGTTTCTTATGATGGTTCAATTTAGTACTGCTAAGAGGAAGACTTAGTACTTGCCAGCTATGTTAGTACTGTTATGTGTTATAGGATTAGTGACTGCCTAGTACAAAAATGTTTGTACTGTTAGTTTATAATAGTTAGTACTGTAGTTAAAATTAGTTTTGTAATGCTTATTGTTGATATGCATGAGATTATAATTAAGATTAGTATGCTTGATCACGTACGTGTTTTGTAAGGCCAATTAGGTTCTCCTTCGGTGTATAAAAGGAAACCATAACGACCATGATTTATATATGAAGTTTTATATAGTTTTTCATAGCAATTATAGTTAGTATTAATGTTTCGAAGGTATTCTGTACTTTGATTGTGGTTTAATATATTGAAAGTTTAGCAAGATCTTGTTTTACTGTTTCATTGTTCTTATTGTATTACAAGCTAGATTCCGTCATAGTTTGTAGTATTCACAATCTTAAGTTTCTATAATGTGTTATTGGATCATATCCAAAACAAAACTATGCTTTATAAGCTAAAGTAAAGATCATTCAAAAGGGATCAACAAGTGGTATCAGATCTTGTTGAGAAACTTTAAATAAGAAGAACATTATATCTTCACAAGATCTCATATTCAAAGAGAAGATGGAATTACAATCAGAGACTACCCAAACAGTGTCTGCACTAAAACTAACTATGCTCAAAATAGGAGACTATGATCTCTAGAGCATGAGAATGGAGCAATATCTTACTCACACTGATTATGCTCTTTGGGAGGTTATTGTGAATGGTGATGCACCTGCTGTTGCATCAGCTAGTGCTGAAGGTCCTATTCCTCCTAAAACTACAGAACAAAAGCTGGCAAGAAAGAATGAATTGAAAGCAAAAAGTACTTTATTGTTGGCCATTCCTGATGAGCATCTATTGAAGTTTCATGGAATCAAGGATGCAAAGACCCTATGGGAAGCTATCAAGACCAGGTTTGGAGGCAACAAAGAATCAAAGAAAATGCAAAAGACCATTCTAAAGCAGCAATATGAGAATTTTACTACATCAAGATCTGAAGGACTGGATAAAACCTATGATAGGTTTCAAAAACTCATCAGCCAATTAGAAATTCATGGTGAAGTTATCTCCCACGAAGATGCAAATCTTAAATTGCTAAGAAGTCTACCATCAGCTTGGAACAATATTGCCTTGATCATGCGTAAACAAGCTGATCTAGATGGGCTGAGCATGGATGGTTTGTACAACAACTTAAAGGTGTATGAAGCTGAGATTAAAAGCCAATCAAGCTCAAGCTCAAACTCTCAGAATGTGGATTTTGTATCTTCAGATGACACTAGTAGTACTAATGAAGCAGTTAATACTGCTCATGATGTTCCTGCTGCTAGGTCAAAGGGAGAAGCTTCTTCCTCAACCTATGCTGATAATGTCATGTTTTCCTTCTTTGTTAATCAATCTAATAGTCCACAGTTAGACAATAAATATCTGGAGTAGATTGATACTGATGATCTTGAAGATATGGATCTCAAATGGCAGGTGGCCATGCTTACCATGAGGGTGAAGAGATTCTTAAAGAAGACAGGAAGGAATCTGAATTTCAATAGCAAAGAAACTATTGGATTTGATAAGACAAAGGTTGAATGTTACAACTGTCATAGGAGAGGTCACTTTACTAGAGAATGTAGGGCACCAAGGAATCATGGGAATAGAAAAGGAGATGCTCTAAGAAGGATTATACCAGTGGAGACTCCTGCAAATGCCTTGGTTGTTCAAGATGGATAGGTGGTTATTATTGGAGCTTTCAGGCTGAAGAAGGACCCACAGACTTTGCTCTAATGGCCCATTTGTCTTCAGGTTCATCCAGTTCATCAAGCTCAAATACTGAGGTACAAAATTGCTCTAAAGAATGTTTAGAATCTTATCAATCTCTTCAAAAACAGTTTGATCAACAACGTGAAGTTCTAAGTAAAGCTAATCTAGAAATAATAGCTTATCAATTAGGCTTAGAATCATTAGAAGCTAGAATTGTTATTCATCAAAAAAATGAAGCTGTTTATGAGGAAGACATTGCATTTTTGAAATATGATGTTAAGGTAAGAGATAATTCTATTACAGAGCTTAAAAATCAGTTAGCAGAGGCTTTAAGAGAAAAGGATGATTTGAAACTCAAATTAGAAAAGTTTGAAACATCATCTAAGAATCTAACTCATCTATTAAACAGTCAAATAAGTGTTAATAACAAGACTGGTATTGGTTTTGACAGTCAAATGACTAAGAATGAATTGCATGATATTCATAATAATAATAGTGAAGTGTTTGAAAGTGCATCTGGTAGCAGTGTGAATGAGATTGAAGAGGAAAATAATCAAGTAAATGATAGGCTTAAGAAGGTTGAGGGATATCATGCAGTTCCTCCTCCCTACACTGAAAACTACATGCCCGCAAGACCTGACTTGTCCTTTCCTGGATTAGATGATTCTGTCTATAAGACTAATGTGAGTGAAACTATCACTAGTGTGCCTAGGAATAAATCAACTGCATCTAAGTCTAGTAGGGATAATTTAGAACAACCTAAAATGTTAGGCCTAGTGCTCCTATCATTAAAGAGTGGGAGTCTGATAGTGATGATGATTGTGTGATTAGACCTTCATTTGAATAGAATAAACCTAGTTATGCTAAAATCAATTTTGTTAAATCAGATGAAAATACTAGGAAATCTGTTATTGAACAACACACATATAGGCAAGCTGAAAACCTTAGGAAAAGTCAGAGTCCTAGGGTTGATAAAAGAAATTAGAATGGAATAATGACTCAAAAACTAGGGGATGGTTTTGAGTTCAATAAGAAAGCTTGTTTTGTATGTGGAAGTCTTAACCATTTAATCAAGGACTGTAACTTTTATGAGAATAAAATGGTTGGAAAATCTATGTTGAATAATACGGGAAGGGTTACTGGTCAAAGGAAAGTTAGACCAGTATGGAATAATGCTCAGAGGGTGAATCACCAAAACAAATTGACTCACCCACATCCTAAAAGAAATTTTGTTCCAGCAACAGTTAAAACAAAGTCTGGACTAGTGCCAGTTAATGCTGCTAAGCAAAGCTCTCCAAGAGTAGCATCATCAATTAGTACTGCCAGGCATTTAAACAAAAAGTGAATGCTGCATCACCTACAAAATATTCTTATTTTAAAGCACATTCACCTTTGAGAAGGCCTTTTAACCAAAA
>BQNB010113431.1:3962-21939 GCA_026074375.1 Tanacetum coccineum
CTTTTTTTCTTTTTTTAAACTTATAAAATAAGCAAAACTAACAAAATTTAAAAAAGCAACTTTTTGTAAAAACCACAAATAAGCACAGAAAAAGCCACTGAAAGAATTGGCAGTTTGCAAATTGAGATATATGCTTTTAAGCTAAAACTGAATGGACTTTTTAGGACCTAATAAGCAAATAAGCTGAAACTTACCTAAACCTACACCTAATAAGCATTTAAGACTAAAAATGAGCAAAAATAAGATGGAAAGCAACAGATTAAGCTAAAAGATAGCAGACCTTAAAGAAGGTTTAAAGGACTTAGACCACTACTTTTAAACTAAAAATTAGAACCATTAAGCAATGAGACTTGATAAGTGTAGAATACACATATCCGTTTGTACCTAAAATAACCTAATTAAACCCAAAACAGAGCAAAAATGACAAAAATATGCTTGTATTTGTGTTTTGTGTGTACAGGTACGGATATATCAAAAATCATAAGAAAACAGTCAAAAACGAGCAAGCACGGACACGAAAATCAGAAGAGTACAAAGCCGAAGCCAGAAATGTCAAGCTCCAGTCAAAGCCCAATCCAAAGCCCACTATCCACTCATAACAAACCACAAGGGCTGGTTTTGCAATTTTTGGAAGTTATTTATAACTAAGAAAATGGAAAAGAAAACACAAGGGCCAATCGTGCAAACTGCCCAAACTCTAACAGTTTTAACTGTCAAAAAAAGGGGCGGGAACCCTTTTACTATTCACCCGTCATCCCCATCTTTACCCATGGTTAAATTAGAGGGCAAATCCAAATTAAAGGGTGCGGTAGTCAATTCAAGAGCTCCTTAGCACAAATGAAGGGTCAAATCAGTCTTTATCAAGAGATTACTTATCCTCATTCAAGCTCAAGCTACGTCATCAATGGAAGAAGCACAAATAGTAGTGGGTTTTTGTGCTAAAACGCTCACAAAAAAGCACAAATACATCCATTAAAGAATGACATGCTGGCAATCCTCAGATGTCCACATCTTGATCAAACGGCCACGATTAAAAGTCAAATGATTAGGAAATGAATGGCAGAGATTGAAGGTTTGGAGAGCAAGGCAAGGCAACCTAGAAGCTTCTTTCAGAGCCTATAAATAGGCCTCACTTCTCACACACAGGAGGATCTTCTTTTTATCTAGTTTTTAGTAATTTAGTCTAGCTTAAATTCATATTTTTCAAAAATGTAATTTTCTTTTTTCAAGTAATGTAATCAGCTTTGTTAATTAATGAAATTCAGTCTTTAGTATTTTTAAATCTCATTTTCTAAGCTCTCATTTAAAGTCATAAGCTCTCTTAAAAAGCTAGTAAGCTCATATTAAGCTCTTTCAGTCTATAAGCTGAAATAGAGCTCATTGAATTTAGTATTAATCTTACTTAAACCTTAAATCAGTTTAATCTTACATGGATCTTATTGGATTAGAGATTTTGGAAGGGGATCGTAATTTGGAAGAGATCCCAAGGACTTATACTCTAGCTTATTAATAAGCTAGGGATCTTGTAGCTGCCTTTATTGGTTCCTTTTGTTTAGCTAAAGGATCAAGTAAGTTTCTCTTTTTATTCTTCTCTAATTTTAGTTTTAAAGTGCTTAGTTATAGTATATATGCTTAATATTGCTTATTTACTTATTCTCTTTGCTTATTAGTGTTTAAATATCTCTTCTAGTGCTTATCCTAATCTGTTTTTGCTTAAATAGTTATAGATCATTAGTTACTAATTTCTGTCATAAAAATCCATAAAAACCAAAAATATTAGTTTAAATAGTATAGATTTAAGATTAAGGCTTATTTAGTTGTTAAGTTTTGTTAATTAAGTTTGATTTAAGCTAGTTTTTATCTGGTATTCAGTACTTGTTCATTAGATTCAATCTAAGAGCTTTTCTTTTATCTGTCATAATGATAAAGGAGTGTTTGGTTTAGTGCACTTTGACCTTTAAAAATCAATTTCCCTTGTGCAATTGTTGATCTAAGCCCTCCAAGGCCTAGATCTTGCTTGAAATTTGTTTAAACACTCTATTTGAGTGAGTTTTAGTGCAGAAGTACTTACCAAAAGGAAAGTACTGCTGTCACAAGTTAGTACCGCTAGCATTAGATTTTAGCTAAGAATTCAAGTAGGATTAAGTTTAGTTATAGCTTATCTTAGATTTAGTTTTAGCTTTCATTTTCTAGCTTAGTTCATAGCTTAATTTCGTTCTTAAAAGTTAAATTGCATCAGCAGTACTTTCAATTTGAACTAGCGGTACTTTCAATTTGAACCAACGGTACTAACTACAGTTAGTACCGCTGAATCTCTCTTTACCATTTAAGCCTGTCCAATTAGTTTTTAAGCTTTTAAATTCAGTAGGACTTAAGTTTTAATATAGATTAATATAGTTTAAGTCTTAAATTTTATTTGCAAGCTTATTTACATAGGTCAATTTTGCTGTCAAAAATCTTAAAAAGCCAAAAACAGTACTTAGAAACTTTAGGATTTTACTTTGATAATTTAGCTTATGAGTCTAGATTTTTCAGCTTATTTAGATGGATAATAAGTAGTTTGATAAGTCCTTAAAGTTTCAGAGTCTAGTTTAGCTCATTAAGGTTTTTAGCTTATTTGGATTTTGTGTTACTTTGCTTATTTCCTGAGTTTGCTTAGTTCATAATCAATTTCAGTAGCATAAAAGTAGTTTAAGCTTTAATTTCTTTTCATTTATAGATTAAGCTCATCATAAGCTAATTAGAACTTCTTTCCTTTTTCATTTTGAACTAGTTTTGAGTTTTTTTATAGCTTATTTTCTAAAACTAAGGTTTAAGCCCTCCTTTATGAGGTCAGTTTTAAGATAAGCTCTTATTGAGCTTATTTGTGAGTTTCAGCCCAAGTAGCCTTTATTAATTTTGTTCCCACTAGCTTCCTTTACAACTTTGCTTTTATAAGTTTTTGATAATAAGCACTTTTCAAATCTCACCTTAATTCGGGCCTTAGTTTGTTATCGGGGTAGACCCTCAGGGTAATTTTTGTAATTTTCGCAATTTCTTTGTTTCTTAGTTAATCCTTGCCCGTTAAAGTGATTTTCTCCATTAGTCCTTAGTTAAGAATTTAATTAAGTTTATTAGTTTTAATTAGTAATTAGGTTTAATTTTTAATTAGTTTAATTAAACTTTTACAAAAAGATAAAAAATAGGGTTTTTATTTTCAATAATTTTCAGCACTTTTTATTTGTTTAGTGAAATTTTAGTTTATATTTTTAAGGATTAAAATTTGTTTACTTGCTTATTTGTCATTATTTGTTGCTTTTTAATTAGTAGTAATAGCCCAAATCAAATATCTTTGCTTCTTTCAAATCAGAATCCGAACCTAAATGTGGTTTCAATTTCACTAGTCGTTGGGGATAACGACCCGGGTGATCATACTTACCCGGTTTAATATACGTATATTATATATATTATATATTATTTTTGTAAGTTTTGACTTTTTACCTTGGTTAAAGGTGAATAGTTAGAATTTACCTAAGTAATATTATTGTTATATATTTTATAGGTACGTAAAACACACAAACCAATGAACAAACAATTATTTTGGATCATTTTGAATGGATTTATCTTATTACCATTTCCATATATTTGTGTGTGATAGATTGAGTAGGGATCTACTCCATATTAGGTAGAGATTATAAATAGAGGATTAGTTCTACTCCATAACACACTCAAAAAAATTCCATCATCTTGTGAGAGAATTCAGTAGAAGATCAAAGTTTCACCGGGTGTTCCATGGCGTTCTCTTCTCTCAACTCAAGTAAGTCTTTCTTTTATGTTTATCGAATCATTGTTCTTATTATATATACACATGATTTCAGATTAAATACAACAAGGCCTTCATAGCTTTTTGTTGGTGATTCTGTTAAAACAAATATTCGCGTAAAAACGATATTTACATTTAATGATCTTTAAGTTTTGATAATAACAAATATAATGTCATACTACGTAAAAGTTTACGTAAATAAGTTATTTAGTCGTAAGTTTATTTATCGGCGTCAAATCACTTAAGGTATGAATATGACATTATAAAGAGTAGTTAGTGATCAAAGAAAAATATTTTCTCTTGCATACAAACTTAATCATTTTCATAAACTACTACTAATTAAATGATTTCAAGTAAACGCGTTATTAATTATAAACTAGTTATATTAATCAATAAGACAAAATAGGATTAACCATAAATGAAAATAATCTTTTCATATCTTTTCAAATATAGAAAATCTTTCTATTTTCATGTTAAGATATATTTTCTTCTAGAAGAATCTATCAAATCTGATTATTAAGTACAATTAGAATATTTTGTAAAGATTTTTGGTTAACCATTAAAAACAAAATAGCAGTTAGCTGCTACCTACAGATCTCCCAAAATCAAAGACGAAACCAGGGTACGGTGGATCCGTGGATCTGTACATCAGGCATATCCGGGCAGAATTTGAATTTCAAATTTGCCTATAAATAGGAACCAAATATTTTTATTTGCTTAACCCTTTTCCAACTTTTCTCTTTCGTATTTGTTTTCTCCCATACATTCTTTGATCATTATATTTATTATATAATCCATTACAAGTGACCCGATCATTCCACTCTTTAGTGAAGAACACAAAGAAGACTTCAAGCTTCAAGTGTTGTTAGTTTAGTAGAGTCATCACACTTGTGGTATTTATCCACCTTCATCTATTTGTCTTGTGTTATCATATGTGTATGATAGGTTAGTATTTTAGGCCTTAAAATACGTAGTGTGTTAGATTGGTTCTATCTCAAAGTAGAACTCGGTATTTAGCTGTACCGGAAAAAGTGTAAGCGACGTGTACGGTTTTCTCCGCCTAAAGGGAGCTTTTTGGCATAGTAAAGAAAAATCTCGAGTTGGGTACTCGGAGAGTGGAGTAGGGCGAAGAGGCGCTTCGTAGCCGAACCACTATAAATCATCGTGTCTTTGGTTTGATCTTTCTTATCTTTACTTATTTATATTATTTATATTTCGCATTTACTTATTTATTTATTGCACCGCTATCATATACACACTTGTATATCTATTGAATTGACATAAGTAGACAATCTATGTTTTAAATTTTAAAACGGTAAAAACTATTCCACCCCTTCTAGTTTCCACAGATTCATTAGCATAAATCTATGATGGGTTTAAGGCAGTTTCTGAATTTTCTCTTTTATCAAGTACTCCGTATATGCCAGTGTTTAGGATAGCATAATTCATAATGGTACAGGGTTTTATCTTTGACAGTGATGATGGTGATGCAATTTATATTGGGTTGATCATATGGATGTTTGGTATTCAGTAGAGGGCTAACATGTGTATGGATGATCACTATACATGGGTCTTCCCTTGTTCCGGTCATAGCAAGTGTGTGAAATAATGGTATTCTTTGGATTGTAATAAGGATGTGTCTTATAGATTTGGTACTCTTTGTCACACAAGTACAAGAGAACGACTACTAAATGAACGTTTTGAAAATATACATCGTTTATTAAATAAAAGAACGAGTTTTACATAATTAAAAATAATCAGAGTTAAACGGTATTTAATGATGCTCATAACATCAATGATTTAATTTTTATAAAAGTTTCGTGTAATAAAGCCGTGAATGCATGCTGACTCCGAATGCGCTTCAAATAATCCTTACAAGATAGGTACATGAGATAAACATGCTTAAAGGGTCAAAAATAATGTTGGTGAGTTCATAGGTTTAAGTAAAATGTTAAGTATGGACGCAGTTTTGTTTAGAGCGACTAATGTAGCACATACAATAGCACAAAAGTGGTTACGGTAGTACTAAATTAAGACATAAAAGCTAATAACATAATGCACCAAGTATGCCAAGTAAAGTATCTCTGTAGGTGTCTAGATTCACCTAAGTTTCGACATGGTATACGTCTGTATGATCGGGACACTGATACAAGTAAGAGCTACTTACCCGGATGGGGATGCTAATCCAGATAGATCTATCTATAACACTCTCGCTAACAACATGTACACACAATCAACAATATCAATGGGAAAAGTGGGCTATCAGCACTTAAACTAATCCGTAACATTTAAAAGTAACACATCTAAAGTAAAAATAGAGCATGTATCTCACACCATAGTTTAATAAAAGTATTCGTAAAACAAGTAAAAAGTGGGGCTATGAAACTCACCTTTTGAAGAAGGTGAATCAGAAATAATCAGCAACGAAGAAGAGTACGAAAGTCCTAAACGCGACCTAGTTGAAATATAGTATGTCTTAGATGTATGCAAACGATAGTGTAACGATGCGTATGCGGTTTTCATAAGTTTATCATCACCTGAACATGTTTGCGTTTTAGCTTAGTAAGTCAAAATGTGAACTCCTAAATGTTATCCGGTTTTATTAAGTTTCGACGCTATAACAAAGTCATTATTTAACCAATTTAAAAAAATCGCGTTCATTATCTGTTTATTAAATATAACCGTTAAATTTATATTTCGCCTAAAATACGCTAAGTATCTTACCAAAGTCTAGTTACCAATTTTATCCGTCGTTAATTCATTACTATTTTACTTTATGTTACTAACTTTAATATATCCTATCTCGCTTATTAATAATACTTTTAGAAAGTTTCTGGCGCACATAGAAAACATATAAGTGATACTATGATATTTGTTAAGGATTTTATAGCTCGTTTGGATTCGAAAACGCCCATACCTCATTTTAAATTCCAATCCGCTCACATTATTTTTATAAGAGTTAATTACACCATTCATCCCTGTGGTTTAGGTTAAATCCCTGATTGAGTCCTTATTTTTTTTTTTGCTTACTTGATCCCTATCTCCAAACTATTGCACACCAACCATCTCTATCTCTAAATTCAGTTAAATACGTTTGTTAACTCTCCCACCCCCAAGGGTATTTTTGTCTTTCCATGTTTTACAAGGACGAATAGTGTAATTTTATAACTAGAATACTTTTTTTAACTGGAATACTTTTTAACCAGAATACTTTATATACATAAAAAATTTATACATAAAATTTCTATAAAATAACTAAAAAAAGTTATATAAAAATAAATTACAAATAATTTTTTTATATAAACAAAATCTCACCAAACACAAACACTAACACACACCTTCTTTTATATCCACACAAACACTACCACATCTTTATCTTCCTCATCTCACACATCAAAATGAACACACCCACTCATAACTCCTCTTCCTCGCCACTATCAATATAGATCTGTTGCCTCAGCCATCATTGTCATGCCTCCACTACTACCCCTATCATTGTCATGCAACCGCCACCACCCCTATCAAATACCCACCTTCTTTTATATCCACACAAACCTACGTCACTCATCCACCGCCACAACCCATCTCAAATTAAAATCATATCCTCACCCATCATTCTCAGAAATCGAACACAATCAATCCAGATATGTAGTGTATGAGTGTGTGTTTCGAGTTTAGATTTGCTTTAACCATCCACAAAATAAAACCAAAATCAAATAACATGCAAAATATACATTGGATCGAATAGAAAAGAAACATATAACTGATATGTTGGGACAGTGGTGGAGGCGATGGGACGGTGGTGGTAGAGGCGATAGGACGGTGGTAGAGGCGATATGACAGTGGCGGAGGCGATGGGTTTGATGACTTGATCTATTCTCATCTTACCAGATAGGTTTGTTTTAAATTTTTGTGTTTCGTATGGTTTCTAAGATAGGCGGTGTCATAAAACACGATGGTGGTAGCGGCGGGAGGATGGTGGTGGCAGTAAGATGATGGCGGTGGTCAGTGGTGGTGAGGTAGGTTGCTAGAATATAGAGAGAAAAAAGAGAACATGTTTATGTATGTGAAGTGAGATGAAATAAGATACTATATGTTGTAATTTATTTTTACATAACTTTTGTAATAAATTATTTGTAAAAAAAATAAAAAATTTATTTTATAGAATTTTTATGTATATAAAGTAATTTGGTTAAAAAGTATTCAAGTTTAAAAAAAGTATTCTAGTTATAAAATTACATGGCCCGTCCCTGTGAAACATGGAAAGACAAAAGTACCCTTGTGGGTGGCTAAGTTAACGATGGTACTTAACTGAATTTGGAGATATGGGTGGATGGTGTGCAATAGTTTGGAGATAAGGATCAACCAAGCAAAAAAAAGAAATAGAGACTCAATCAGGGATTTGGCTTAAACCACAGGGACGAACCATGTAATTAACTCTTTTTATAAAATTTAGTTATGGCGCGGGTGTAATTCCTGGTTTCACGTATTTTTTATTCAACAACGTTAAAAGTAAGTGTAGAGTACGCAAATTTACATAAGTAGAATCTGAGGAATAAAAATGGAATTGTCAATTGTCACACTCTTTTCTATTTACCTTTTGTAGGGATATATATGTAAAGGCCCATATGATGATTCTTGGATTTGGCTAGTTTCTAGAGAGAGAGAAAAGAAACACATAGTGAGATATTTTCTAGTGAGAAAGTGTATGTGTTTAAATTGTAAATAAATAATGATAGCTCACCCTCTTCTTAGTTGGAAGAGGCTTTTATAGTTCTTACAATATACCGGGTATTAATACCCGGTTCAAAACTGAAAATCATACGACTAACTATTAAACTACGAGCTATTATAAACAGTAAAATACACGGGGTGACCGAGTCTTTTTCTAATATCTACAATCTCCCCTAAGGAGGGGTGTTAGGTATACCCTGAAATACTAAACTTAATCACTTCAGTCTTTAGCTTGTAGACATTTGATATCTTGTACATTTGGGGTAGTGATCTTTTGATTCATCTTTGACTTGTCTTTGATTGTGATCTTGAGCTTTCTTGAGATCATCACCTAAACATAATCTTACATCATCTTGTAATGGATCGCCATCTTGTGCACTTGTGAAGAAATACACGATAATATCAGAGTTGCGAATGCTTTGACACCTTTATGAGATTTTCATAACGTCATAACAAGTGTGGTCGTGTTGGTGCATTCGGTTATTACTTGATATTTATGGTTATGGGGTATTTCCATTCCAACTCCATCTTTAAAATTTTCCCTGTAATGTAAAGGTTATCAATTAAAGAGAAAATTGATTTGAAATTCAGTCTTAAGTGTTATTATGAAATGTTTTGTAACATTCGAGAGTTTGATTGGTTGTTCAAATGAGCAATAACGTCAATTTTATACTTGGAACAAGTTCTTGATTCACATAGTATAGCACCATCGTTTTTTACAGTTGACACAAATTTGATTCTTGTAGAATCGCACAACGTCCCTACCAAGAGCTTGTTTGATGTTGGGCTCTTAGCAAGATTTCCATCTCCCCATCATTGTGGAAAAAAACCTTGTTTCACTGGGGAAATTTTTTTTTTTTGGTTTTCTGGCGATATCACAAGGATAATGCGTAGGACTCATTCGGATAGACTTGTTTCCACAGTGTATGAAAGAAAGAGATTTGGGCAATGTGGTCCTAAACGAGTTTAATTGATGATTCTTGGCTCTTTAGACTCTGATTAGTGCATTTTGGTTTTTGTGATCAAAGGCTGGAGCTGACGCCACTTCTTCAATATCAACTAATCGGGGGTGAGAATGTCAATAGATTTTAGTGTTTAGTTCTCCGTGAGCAATGAAACAGAAGAAATATTTTAAGAGATTCTGAGTGGACTGGGAGGTGTGCATTCCATCACTGGGTCCTTGATGTCGGTTCTTCAATGTCAGCAATCATTTAGTGATTTAGGCAGCATGTGTATTAACCGGGTTTCTGCATAAGTGTTTTGGAGGGCTTCCTTACTTATACACATTTTTTCCTTACTATTCTTTTTAATTCTTCAACCCTTCAGTGCTTACCGAGACACTTCATGTCTAGAACCTTGTTCGGGTTTGTTATTCCAGTACTAGCTCCATATCAGTCGGCTCTATTCCCTTATTCTTAATTTTTCTCCTGTTTTTATGTCATAACTAAGGACTTCTACACTAAACTAGTGGAGGTCCCTGGGCGATCCCTCTGGTTCTGGTGGATCATTGGAACTTGTTTTACCTAACCTTACCAACCTTATATCTCGATAATGTAAAATGCATGGTCCGTCTCTTTGGTACAGTTCTCCTCTTTTTTAAACCATTGAAAATTTCCAATTAAGGTATGATGATATTAAATATCAAAACGTTTTGTATCATCGATTGTTTTTACTTTTCAGAAATCGCTCCCCCTCAAAAATGTGAAAGGTTATTCGATTTTGTTTAGACGTTTGGGCGGAGTAATACACTCGAGCTTAATAATCAATTTTTTTTATTCACATCATTTAATCACATGTTCTACCCCTTATCTAAAAATTTATACCCTTTGACATTTTGGATATTCAATTGTTTAAAAATCGTTAAAAAAATTTGGAGAAAAAATGTGCAATTAATCACAAGTCGTGTATGAAAACATATTAATGCTCCCCTTCATTCGTGTTTGAGGGTCATTTAGATTATTCCTACCACATAATCATAAAAGATATAATACTTCTCCGCTTAACTTTTACTGTACAGATAAATTATTCACAATAAAGATAATATTGACCTTAGTGTAAGATGTGACGATGTCACTCTGTTTGCTGAGTCCGTCTGTAGTCAGATTCCTTGATATCTCTTAGTCTTCCATCGACATAAGCTTTCCAGAGTTTCGAAAGATTCTCCCTTTCTTTAGTTCTTCTCTAATACTCGATAAAGTCTTCATCCTTTTTTTGTCGTCTTTAGTCCATTTTTCCTATTCTCATTGCCACTATATTAAACTTGAATAGCTTGAAAATCTTTACCATGACAATCCAGCTTTTCTTTGACTTCTTGTCAACGTTCCATCGCTAAACTTGTTTGTACCTCATATATTCTCAATTATCTTCCTATTATCATCCCTGTCTCTTAGATTACTGCTCTTGGTTAGAAGACAATGGTGTAATCTTCTTTAAAGAAAGTCAGAGAGGAATCCCTAAAGGTTGTTCTAGGTTAATGCTTAGTTTGATAGCTCCCATTGACAGTGCAAGTATTCCACACGTTTTCTCTTATGTAATGTTTTTGGTCCTTAAACACTGCCAAGTTTGCAAATTATCATTTGTCATGCTTTTGTTGGTTGTCAGAGATTGCCTTGAATATGAAGATATTCAAGTCTTTAAAGTAATTAGGATGAAGACTTTTTAAATCCTTTTTGAGATCTTGTACTAGTTGTGTCATCTTCGGCGAGAACTAGCTTCTTTAAGTAGCTGGTATCCGTATCTTATCATTAAGTCTTGATACTTATAACATGAGATTTAGCATATGGGATCTGACTGCAATCGCAATCTGAGGGCTCTCTGTGTATGTTGATGTTCTAGAATACTTTGCTAACCACCAGTGTGCTTGTGTGAAGTAAGTAAGCTACACTGTATGTCATATTATCGCTCACTTGTATCCATAATGACGAAAACTAATTCTTCTAGTCCAAAGTCTGGGATAAAGAGTGGCGTTATTAAGCTTGAAATTGATAAAGCTCTATTTGTTCTTTGTCTACTGTCAGAAGGTACTCCGGATCTTGTTGAAAAAGAATTGTGGTTGACATAGTCACCTGACATGAGGTCTCTAAGGACAAACGGATTGCTAATATCAGGAACAATCCTGTATGACCCTCAGGAATTAATAAAATCAATCTTAATTTGTGAGACGGTTTTTGACATTCTTCCATCTGAAAATGAAGAGAAATGTGTTACTATGAAAACCTTTCTACTCATCATGAATGCTGGAACTTCAGATCAGCTTTTGTTGAGCTCTTCTTTTCCTATCTTCTACAATTACCCATCTGATGGACTGAGCCTATATCATTAATCTTATTATGAAGCTTGTTTTCATCTGGATCTTGATGTGCTTTGGCAAATGCATTTGCCCAGTTATTGTCAGCTTCAGGTAGGTCAATTAGAGGAATGACCCATTCCGGTTCAGGAGAAGCAGGTCTTTCTTCTTTAGGTATTGGTCTTGTAAAAATTTTGTTGTATCTGGTTATCTTTGGCATATGTGCATTTTCGTGTTCCTCGGATCTGAGACATGCCCTCATCAGATATGGAATGCCCTCTGTTGATTGTTCATCCACATCACCTATCAGTTGGCTCTTCAATAGATCCTTTGTTTTGGTGCAGACTTGCCAGTTTTAGAACTCAACCTTTGGATCTTTACCCTTGGTGGATTATTTGTGGTGGATGGCTTCTTAGCAGTTTCCTGTTCATTGGTCTTCTCTCTTTGATGTCTTACCCTGGTTGATCCAGTCTGGAGGGCCTTCATCATCATCTCATCATCTACATAACCATAATCGTCTTTATGGTCATTTAACCGTGTCTGCAAACTATCCTTGTCATGGGAATTTTCATTCTTATCAATGGCGTCCATGTGAGATTGATATAATTAGCTGTTATTACCCTGGGCAGGATCTTTCTGTTGGCAGAATTTATTCTTATGCATGGATTTGAATGAGAGTCTTTAGATCAAATCTTCAAGTGCAGCTTTATCAGTCGGACAGGATGGTATAAGTGGACTCTTTTTTTTTGTTGATCCCTTTTGATTTTGATAATCTCTTCAAGACTTTTTTCAGATTCTTGGCTTTTTGCTTGACTCTGGAGCAGGCAGCCATAGTTTTTCATCTAAATCTACAGTTGTGTCTTTCAAGAGTCTTTAAGGAGAGCATAATCAAGTTTTGTTCCTTGATACTATCAAAAACAACTGGGAGGAAAAACATGGGATTGAATAGAAGCCAAAACTATTAGCAGAATGATCCAATACTTCTTTACTTCAGTCATATCTTGTTTATTTCGCGACTCTTAGCTGAAGGGTTGATTAGTTTGTTTGTGATGGTGTGATTTCTGGGATAGTTGTGGTGTGATTGCTGGAGCTTCAGTGTTGATTGGTGATGTTGTAATGGTTGTAGGGATTGGTGTTGTTTGTTGCAAAACTAGAGGTTGCTCAAGAATCTCCTTGTTATGAGATAGATTAAGAAATTAATTACCATAATCAGAAGGCACAGAGAAGCTTGACGATGTCAAAGGTTTCTTAGTAGTCTCTTTGGTAATGTATGTAGTCTTTTCAGCATCCTTCATCTCAGTGTCAGCATTTGTGCGCACATTAATCCTGTACTTGTAAATATCGTCAGAATCAGATTCAGTTTCTTCATTTAACTCGATCTGCAAAAAAAAATTAATCATGAGAAACGAGAGCTTTCCTTGAGAATACCAGGCTGTTCTAACTTTCTCTGCTACTCTTGAGAGCTTTCATTACGTCAACGGTTGCACTCTGTTCAGCGGTGAGTAAGTGGTTTTTTAAATCCTTGAGCTTCTGGGTTGTTTCAGAAATAGCAATATATGACCGGTCTTTTCTGCAGGTTCGGGGACAGATTGCTGACGGGACAATTCTTGCATGGTGGCATGAATGTCTTGCGCAGCTTCTTCTTCAGCTTCAGTTAAGCTGATAAGATTTTCCTAATTAATGCTATTGTCTGGTTCAGGGAACAATGTTGTCATCAATGTTTGGTTGCTTTTTCATTAGCACTCTTTTACTAGAGGTTTTCCTTTTGTTAGAGGTTCTGGTTCAGACTCATCAGAACACTCAACAGAATTCTTTGTGGGATTTCAGTCTTCTTCCCCTTCGAGAACATTTCCCTCTGCTTTCTCTTCTTGGAGGTTATTGACCAGTGAATACATGATGAACCTCTTGTTGATTCTATTTTGAATATCTCTTATTAAAGCATTAGTAGCAGGAATGGCGGCCAGGAGTGAGAACATATTGCTGAACAATAAAGATGGGTAAAGGCCATTTATTACCAACTTACTTTCTCATTTGTACCGTAATGACCAACTTACTTTTTTTTGTACACATTACACCAACGTACTTGATTGTTTTGTAATAATATCACCCAAATGACCGGTTAGATTTCACATCATTAATTTAATTATTTTTTTTCACTTACAAATTCCACATCACCCTGCACGCTACTAAAAAGGCCACATATTTGTTCATCATTAATTTAGATCAAATATGTAATCTTTTTCTATGTCTCTCTCCTCAACTTGAACTTCATTTCTTTCTAAAAGTAACAATCCCTTTTTCATTCTTTTCATCACACACTCACCACTTACTGCATGCTATATATCCTTTAACTAGATATATCATTTTAGGAACATCAAAATCATCATTCTTTCCAGGATCTTTCTTAATAAAACACCACCAACCGCCACCATTTACGAACCCAAATTAGAAAAGGTCAATCTCATCTTACCACTAGAGTAGCCGGGACGCATGGCTGTTGGGTGTGGAGTTGGAGTGGGTTTTGGGTTGGTGGGTGGAATGGATTTTGGTGGTTCGGGTTGGAATCATTTAAGGATTGCGTTTGGGTTTAGGATTGGGTGTGGAGTTGGAGCTGGGTTTAAGTATGTAACTATGTGTGCAACTAACTAACACACTTGCTGACAAATCATCAACCGTTCGCCGCCGTGAAGTGACATCATCTCTGTCGCAGCTACATCTGAGCAGCTTGACTGCAATTTCTTGTCTTTCTTCTAGCATACCCTAAGATCACCATATTGTGAAGAATGGTAACAACCATTCATATCTTTTGTAGCAGTGACAATGGATGAATCTACATGTTGATCTTTGTTATTAGTGTTGTTGATGTTCTTGTGTTTTTTGGATCTGGGTTATTAGGATCTGGTGTTATGAAATGTCGATTCAAAGTGACAATGGGTTTTTGGATATGGGTTTTTAGGATATGGTGTTGATGTTTCTGTGTTTATGATTCTTGTGTATTATGAATTTGGGAAGAACGAGGTTGCCTTTTTAGTTACTAAGGCTGGTGATGAGTTTGTTTATTAAACTTTTTATTTAATGTAAAAAGTAAACACACGGAAATAATTATGCCAGCGTGTCAGTAACAAGTTACCATATTGGTGATTTCGAACGCAATTTGAAAGTACGTTGGTGTAAAGAGTACAAAAAAAAGTAAGTTGGTCATTACGGTACAAATGAGAAAGTAAGTTAGTAATAAATGGCCTTTACCCTATAAAGATTCACGGAATGGTCAAAAGCTACATTTCAAAGAAGAATCACGTTCTACAAGTTTTCTTTTATAAGTTTTACCCGACTTGGACTCGAAATGGGTCAAAAACACAAAAACATAAACTGGACAGATTGTGTCGAAACAGTTTTGAGCTGGAAAAATACTAGTTTTCGTCCGAACTTCATTTGGTCATAACTCACTCGTTTTAAGTCCGTTTTTAGCGTTCTTTATATCCATGCGTTCATATTTAAGTATACTATTATGTTTTTAGACTCTCTACTTTTTAAAGTGTTTTTAACTGCTTGTTTTATTTCATTAAAAATCTGGACAACAAGTATTTTCTATCAAAACTACTCTATATTTTTAACCACAAACAACACAACTTCAAAACTAAAGCCTAAATCCCTTCCACTGATTGTTATCAGTGCTCAAACAACCCCAAGACTATCTAATCCCTTCCACCGAATGTTACAATATCATCAAAGACCACTGTTAACACTTATAATCACACTACTATCCCAAAAGTACAACAATATTAAAAATAAACTCAAAAACACAAATAATTTGTACAACCTCTTTTTATTTTGTTAGTTTCTTGTAAAAATCATTTGTACAAACACGGGTGATGACGTTTTTGAAAGAACAAGAGATGATGTTTATGAATGAAAACTTATAAAGATATGTATGAAAGAAAGAAAATGATATGGCTTACAAGGTGTAGAAAAGTGATGGATTTAACCCGGAATGAACTCGAATATAACCCGAATAAGATCTTGAATAACTCGAAAACAATCACCAAGGAATCACTAGTAACCAACAACTAATATTTGAGAACAAGGAAAATACAACACAAAGGGTGTGTTTGTTTTGTGGTTCGGTCGAACCAAAGAACAAAGAAGGAAGAAGAGAGAAATTTTTTATTTTTTTTTGTTTTAGTGTATGAAGTAATGAGGTGAATGAATGAATAAATAGGATGAATGTGGTCATCTATCTAGAATCTTCCCATATGGTATCCAAAGTTGTGGGATTCAAGTTTGTTAAGGAACAAACCAACTAGAGAATAAAAGGGTGAAAGACTTGTACAATTAAGAGACAAACTAGTAAAAATTATGGTTTGGTGTTGGGTGTTGAGGTGTGCGAACGAAACAAACACAAGGGGAGGGGGACCAAAATAATCTCAAAAATTTGAATTCTCAAGCAAGGTTGTCTAGATATTTATTTAAGTAGAATGCATATCATGCATGTGCAAGTAAAAATGAACTAGTAAGATTTACGCATCCCATAAAAGTTAAAAATACCCGACACAAGAAAATAAAAATAAAAATAAATAAATATATGTCCGTTAAGTCGAAACGTGTTAGTCGTAAAGAGACTACGCTTATTTAAAAGCCCGAACGCGTCCAATGATGCTTTTCAGTTATACGCGGGGTAACTTCCCGGTTTCATGTAATTTAATTCACACAAACGTAAAAGTAAGAGTAGTACGCAAAATCACAAAAGTAGAATCTGAGAATAAAAATGAATTATCAGTTGTCACACTCTTTTCTATATACCTTTGTGGCTTCCCACTAAGTGGTGCACTCGTCGGCTTTTTGCAAACAGGGAAGTCTTGTATATAAAGAAATAGAAGTCTTCTCTGCATATATTCACGAGTGATTCAATTGATATGGAGTTAAACTTAAATGTTTATACTGAGAAGAACGGGTTGGTGGTGATTGGTCTCAGTTCTGATGGCAATATGTCAGTGATGAAGACCTGGTTTAAATACCCCCTAGCCCAACTAGAGAGAGCTGAAAGATATGCCTTCTTGCTTGGATTGGGTGTTGTTTTTGGTCCATGGTTTGCAATCATTAACCTTTATTGTATCCAGTCCTATGGTTTATCTTCTTAGTTGTGGCTTGAAGAATATAAAGTTTATAAGTCACAATATGGTTCTTCTTGTATTGTTCAGTGTATACTGAAGGTTCAGCGTATGCCGAAATATCATTGTAAACTGAAGGATTTTTAGATTATGAAGGTTCGGTATATTTTTATGAATGTTGAAGGAGTTAGTGATGCTGAAGAATCTATATATGCTGAAGGTTCTATGTATGCGGAAGGATTCATGGATGTTGAATGCTCTATGTATGTTGAAGGTTTCTTGATTTAGTACTTAAATGTATTTCTTGAGAGGATTGGGTTGATGGTGTTTGGTGGCATATCTGATGGCAATAAGTTGGTGATGAATGCTAGGATCTAAAGCACCCTAGCCCAACTAGAGAAGTTGAAAGATGTGTCTTCTTGCTTGGGTTAGGTGTGGTTTTGTGACAACTGGAAATTTTGGGTCAAACATTTATTTATAAACTTGAAACATTTTAATTTGAACACGTGAAAACCTGATTTAATCTAAAACCGAGAATTGATCCCGCAATTTGTGAAAAACGTCTTCGAACGCGCAACAACTTTAGACTACGTTTAGTCTACTTATAATAAGTATATTAATATACTTACGGTTATGTTTTATGTGTCATATGCATTTCATTTCATTATTTTTACGTAAACTATATAAACTTGCATTTTATTACATGCATGCATGCACAACTCACCCAATACCCTCATCATCTTTTTACTAACAGTTTAAACTATCAAATATGTTCAAAATTTAGTTTTCCCTCCCCTTTATTGACACCAAAATTATCCCTACCTCCCAAAAAGGAAAGGAAACATCATGCTTTTGCTTGGAAACATAACCCACCCACTTTCATGCATAACTTCTACCCAAAACAAGCAACTATGCCATGTCCATTCACATGGTGTCTCCCCCATCCTCTTTGCTTGTATGGGACGTCCAAGACTAGCCCACATAACCCCATACACACTCAACATTCATTCTTGTGTATACTAGTCACTATTGAGAGCAAAAGAAGCT
>BQNB010113432.1:10798-21939 GCA_026074375.1 Tanacetum coccineum
GTCAAAATATATTTCTCGTTCTCACCTTTATTTATGCCAAAACACTTATTACATTATTATTATTTATTTTTTTACAACAATTTTCACTTTTTTTTTTACTAATATATTTTTTTTTTCATTTTTTTTCTACAAACAAGATCTTAAAAAAATTAAAATTTTTGCTATTTTTCATATAAATCACATATTTTTGGTGGAAAAACGGGTTACGTGAGAACAACGGCTGCAGGCAAAATCAAATCGATAGATTCCCCCCATACTAAAACTACACATTGTCCTTAATGTGAGACTGTCACCCCATACTAATTTCAAAGCATAATTCAAGTATTATGGGTTAATCGATAAGATTAGGATATGGGATTCCCTAAATAAAGCTGAGGATATGAAGCTCGAATAAATAGACAAAACCATGAGCACGAGAGTCTTCAAAATCCGGGTAATCCTGGACAAAACAACACAAACCAACAAAACTCGAAACACGAGAAAGGAAAGGCAAGCCCCCTCTCAATAGTTGTTAGAAAAAAGATAAGAAGATAGAAATGCTTGTTTTTATTAACCGAGTCACGAGCTTGACTCGACCCCGAATTAAATTGTCCTTGGGGGAGCAAATGAGATACCATCGGCTCTAAGTGAAGATGCCGGGGTCAAAAATCGTATCTTCACTCCCGGTGGAGCTAGATAAAAGAGAAACCTCGGGGTAGGTGAGAAATGGGAGAAAAGTCCGGATAACAAATGTGAAGGAATCATCATCTTCAACAACATTTTCACCTTCCCCCGGGTCAAAAGGTTTATCATTATTAAGCACATCAAAATTGTTAATCACGGGAGCATCGGGCTCAAAATATAAGCAAATCTCAACATCCGGTGGTTCTGGAGGAGGTTGAGAAAATGACGGATCGAAATGAAATGATTCAAACTCGGGAAGAGAGTAATTAGCATGAGTAGTGGTACTGCCACTTCTCGTCTCTTCCGAATGATCGCTAAAAGACTCGAATTCGGGTAAAGAATTATCCGAAAAAGAAAGAGAAGTAATGGATGAATCACTATCCATGATGGGAATAGGATTGTCTTTCAAAGATTCGATATTAGAAATAAGACGATGGACGTTCAACAATTTCTCACGAAGGATAACGTCTTGAATTTGAAGTATGTCTTCTAAATCAAACTCTTTTTCTTCTTGATCGACTTCATTTACCTCCTCTAGGCTAACGTACTCGATGTCTTCAAAATCATCGTCATCACTCGAAGTATCATCATTTGAATCAAAATCGGCTTCAACAATTCCCGGTGGAATTGGAGCAATATGAGCAAGTTCACCGGCGAACTCCTCGAGAATAGGGTCGATCTTAGAAGAATAAACAATCGAAGTATCACGGTTAATCAAAGATTCCACAAAATCGGACTCAACATTAATACGACCAATATCACAAATAGGCACATCACACGAATCGTCGGAAATACCCTCGAACTCACTTGGGATTGGGACAAGGTTCTCAACACTAGACTTTATTACTTCGTCCGATTCCGTTGCCGGAATAGTGTCGAGATGCTCATCCCCCATTTTTAGAGAATTATCGGGCTCCTCGATCGGTAAGTCGGTTGTGATTGCTAAAGGAATATAATCATCCTCGTCATCACAAGTAACAGAAAGCATGTAACGACAGGCAGCAGCATACTTTTCATCTTCGTAAGCTTTCTCCTTTTTTCGAACTTCGCTTCCCCATACATTAAAATCTTGCTTAAGCTTATGAATTGTAATCTCACAATCTCTCTCATATTCTTCATCAATCTCCTCTCCTCGAAATCTTCTAATTCCCAAATCATTCGTGATTTCTTTAATTTTGCGATCAACCAATTGCTGCTCATGCCTCATTTCCTCGAATCATATCTTTTAACGTTTGTTCTTCCGCGATTTGTTTTTTAATTCCGTTAACATTCTTTGATCTCGTTTTAATTCTCAACTCAGTCAAGAATTTTTATTGAAGGTGCTTCTTGTTGATAGACGGAATTCCTCGGAGGTTCGTGGGGTGGTTAAAACCGGAATAATCATAACTCGGATTAGGTTCATAGCAAGTTTCATTGATCGGTTGACATTGATAATCAAAATGAGGACCCCCGCAATAAGCACAACAAAGATATTGTTGAGAAAAACTCTGAGAATTTTGTGGAAAAATATTTATTCATTAAAATTTTGAGTTAACACGGCTCCTGTACATAGACAAACGGGGGACTGTGGAGGACAATCATTACCGTTCAGAGCATTATTTCCACACAACTCCAGAAGTAAGTCTCAACTGGGGTTGTGGAGGTGGGTTAAGAAAATTTGGAGAATTATCAAAAGAATTCGGGTTGGAACATAATCGCGATACGAAATTTTCAGCTTCCATAATTGCATGTCGGGTGAATAATTGGCAAAATCTGTGGGAGCTTATTAATGGTTTGATTGCATTGTTCTGGATTAGAGATAATCGGAACTTCTTGGTGGACTATTTATAACCGTAATGAGCACCTTGCCACAAGATTTTACAAATGCTTGTCGACAAAAATTCGCATTCTAATGAATCAGCATCAAACAACATTATGGTTAATTTGTGGAGGTTCTTGCGAAGATTTTTCACCGGGGTCTTGATTGACAACGCATGGCTCTCGAAGAGCATTAACAACGTTGGTATTGTTGTCGGATGATTCGGAAGTATTTTGAAAGTCTTTGAAAATTTCATTTTTAACACAATACGCAAGCAAATCTTCATCGAATTTCTTTCGTAAAAATGCACATCCATGGACAAAATCGGACATCAACCGGTGGTTCCACGTCTTGCACACCACGGAGAAGAATCAGTTCAGAAACAAGGGTTTCTGTCTTTAGACTCCCTAATTCGACAACTTTCTTTAGTGTTACAATACTGCCACAATCGAACACTCTTTGATAGCGTAAAGGGATTTTGAACGATGAGACGCCATAAGAATTAAACAACATAGAGGATTAAGAAGAAAAGAATTAAACGAATAAGAGGAAAAAGAAGAATATTTTTAGGTTTTTGAAAATAATTCAAAAGGAAATAAAAATATTTTTGGATTTTTTTTTTTTTTTTTTTTTTTTTTTTTTTTTTTTTTTAGCAAACGGTTATACGAAAGAGACTTAAACCAAATAATCAACTACTTCACGGTAGCTCTTGAAAATTTCTTTTCAAGGTGAGCCGTACGAGTAACAGACACAAAAGGCAAGTGTTTTAAATCTTTGATTACGACATTAGGGAACATTTTGAAGTTCACCGGAACTTATTTATGATAATATCTCAATGGAAGATATTATTTGTTGGTGTTCGTTAACCAACTTGGTGAATTTTATTTTCTGAATTAAAGACAATTTTTTTTTTTATATTTTTGATTTTTTTCTATTTTTTTTTTTTTTTTTTTTTTTTTTTATCTTTTACTTATACTAAAAAGAAAAGGAAAATATATTTTTTACTTTTTATTTTTTTTTTTTTTTTTTTTTTTTTTGATTTATGACAGTAATTTAACTTTTCGAAGGACGAAAGGATTCTTCAAAACCCAAAATGGACAAACAAAACGAAGGAATCGCACTCACGCACTCTCTCGGCACACACACCGGACAGCGGCCAAATAAACTGATTGTGACAGTTTACACACGTAAAATATAATATAAATAATTTAATCCCTGAGAGTAATAAGAAAGTCACAAGTTACCCTTGTTTAAAATTCACTCTCAAAAATATATATAAGATAATATAGGAATACGGTAATAATAAAACCGGGCAGTATGATCTCCCGGGTCGTTTCCCAATGACTGTGCAATGGGAAACCTCGTTTTAAAGTTTGGGATCCTGAGTTGAATAAGAAGAGGATATTTTTGATTTAATTATAATTACTAAAATTAAAGGCACAAGTTAACCAAAACTAAATAACAAAATTAACTAATTACGAAAGTAAATAAAAATGCGGGACATTTTAGGAAAACAAATGCAAATGAAATTAAAAATGTAAACTAGGCTCTAAACCTAAATTAATGCTAAGAAAATATTTAGGAAAAAGGAAAATATTTTTTTAAAGGTTTTTTTTTGGATTTTTTATGAATTAAAACTATTTAATCTAATTAAATTCTAAAAGGAAAAAATTAAATTGATAAAAATTAGAAAAATACTGTTTAAAACATAAAATTAATTTAATTACTTAAAAGTATATGATAAAACATTTTTTTTAAAACTACCTTTTTTACTTTAAAGATTCAAATTTAAAATATTAAAGACTTAAAAATTAAAAATTAAGATTTGAAGATTAAAGGTTTACAAAATAAAGTTAAAATTTACTTTTCTATAAAAATGACTTAAGAGATTTTAAAAAATAATCTATATATTTTTTTTTATTTATGAAACTTTTTTCTTTTTTTTTTTTTTTATTATTAGATTTCTGAAAATGAAATATTAAAAACTAAATTCGAAAATTAATTTTTAAAAAAAAAATATATATATAAAACTTAAGCTAAAAATTATGTAAAAATACTTTTTAAAACAAGAAAAAGTGCAGAAAATTAATTTTATAAAAAGCCCCAATTTTAATCCACTAAATAAAAACTAATTTAACTAATTAAATTTAAAACCTAATTTATTTAATTAATAAAACTCTTTTTATAAAACTTAACTAAAAATTTCCCAAACACATGGGTTGAAAATGACGTGAAACAAAACTGAGGGGTAGGCGGGGTAAATTGAGATTTTATACTAAAAACACAAAGATTGAATACTTGACAGAAACAGTCCCTTAACCTAGGGACTTAACAAGACTAAACTATTACTAACAAAGGACTAACGATGAAAAACTAAAAGGACTAACAGATTAAATAACAAGGACTAACAGTGTAATTTTAATACTAACTGAAACTATAAATTTGGACAGAACAAGCCCCTGAAGCAACTAGCAATTAACAAACAGCATCCCCTTTTTTTTATAAAACAGCTTATTGACAGATTTAAAAAGCTAAAACTAATTTAAACTCAATTTTTACTTATGTAAAATAAGCTAAATAAGCTTATCAGCTTTTAAACTCTAAAAACTAGGAATTCTAACTCTTAAACTATATGAATAAAGCAAATAAAAAGCACTTGACAGAAATTTAAACTACTCCATAAAATAAGCTTTATTCAAATAAGCAAATCCAAACACTTATTTAACTACTCAATTAAAGCTTATTTAGAAATAGAAAAAAGTAACAATGCTATCCCAATAGTCTAAGGTGTACCTTGTCTTTCCAGCTTAGAACAGGAAAGCATTAACAAGCTAAATGAGCTTATAGCTTAATTCAAATAAGCTCAATTCGAACCAACAACAACCTAAACTAATCCTATAAGCTGACCCTCAGCACTACACCCATTGAAAACATATCAGCCATCCAATTCCAATAAGTATCAATGCCTTGATCACGATAACAGCAATGACAAACACAAACTTTTTTAACCGAATTAAAATGAAGATGCAAATTAAGTTGAAATACTTATTTTATTAAAACTGAAATAGGGTTCTTACAACTCAAAACGAAATAACATAAAATTGAAATTACAATAAAATAGAACTACTAACAACTGGATTAAAATTATTACAAAAATAAACTGTAAAAATTAAAAACTAGAAAAATTAACTACTAACTATTCTCTCTCGAGGCTGGAATGAAAGGGGGTATTTATACCTGATATTTGCTTAATTGTATACTAATTTACCCGGGATTTTGCCAAATAAAAGCCAAATAAATGCCAAAAGAATAGAAAATGTGTGCTTTTGTGTCTATTTGAGGTATAGGATTGAAAGACAAAGAAAGCAAAAACGATCAAAATCAAGAACAAGAAACGAAGAAAAAGACACAAGAGTCAAGAGCAGACAAAGCTCTCTCGCGCACTCGACTCGCTCGCTCGCACGCACAAGCCGGATCAGCCCGACACAGTCAAACTCAGTCAAAGATAGAAATAAAGAAAGTCAAAGGTCAAAAGTCAAGTCAAGGGGCCATTATTGTCAAGTCTCCAAAGATTCAAGGACTTAATTTGCCAAGTGTTGAAAGTGTTTTTATTAAGAAGGAAGAGAAGAACACAACAACAAGGGCCGAATTTTTTCTGAAACTGTTTTACACTAGAAATGGGCGGATACAAAGACAAGGACCAAATGTGGCAATACTCCAAACTTTCAAACAGAATAGCGCTTTTATCGTAACAAACCTAACCACCTTCAACCTCTTTTCCCGCCCTTTTTACACACAAACCCAACTCCAAAATTACCACTCCCCCGCTCCTATATAACTCCCAAGCCTGCTCATACACCCTTCTCCAATCACAAACACCCACGTGGAAACACCTGATTGGCCAGGACACCTCATCTCTCTCATCCAACGGCTTATAATTGTTCGACAATGATCAAGGGTTGAGATTAAATGGACTATTCTAGAAATTCTTCCCTCCTCTTCACCTCTCCTCTATAAATAGAGCATGTAGGATTCAATTTTTCTGTTGTTGTTTTTTTGTTTTAAACTTTTACTTTGTAATTTCCCGTTTTTTTTAGCAACTTTATTTTCACTTAAAGCAAATAAGCTTTTAAGCTCTTGTAATCTACTCTTCTAAGCTTGTACTTCTTCAATTGTTTAATACAACTCAGTTTACAAGTGTTTTTAAAGTTTGATTTCATTTTTTAGCAAGTTTCATTCAATAAGCTCCTAATAAGCTCATTCGAGCTTATTACTATTCACAAGCTCAATTTTAGTTAAAAATTTTGTTTTAGTGATTCATTTACTCAATCCTTTCAATTTACATCAAAAATCATGATTACCTAAGTGTTTTGAATTCATTTTCAAGCAACAAGGAGATATAAGCTTAATACAGCTTATTTAGCTTATCAAGCTGGTTTAGAGGCTTTGGAAGCCAATAGGAACATTTAAACTTCTACTCTTGGATAGTTTGAATGTGAAGATTCTACAATATCAGGTTTTATGTACTTGAATTCATTTTAAGCAAATTCATAGCTTATTTCAAAGTGCTTATTTCTATTCAAGTTTGTCTGAATTCTATTCAATCATGTTTGTTTAGGCTTAATTCCTATCTGTTTTCAGTTTTAATTAGATAAAACTTAAGAAATCTAAGGTTTCTTTTAGTCCTGTCATTTTTTAGTATTATAAGCTAGGTGAGGAACTAGTCTATATACCTTAATAAGCTGTAGATTTCACTGTTCAAAAAGCTTTATTAGATCAATTTTAGTAGAAGAGAATAAAAAGTTTTAGGAGTTTTAGCTTAAAATCAGTTTGTAAGATCACTTTAACTTTGACAGTTTTTCTTAAGGTGTGTTTGGATTTAGCTATATTTGACTCAAAAAGTCAAATATAGTTTGTCAATTCTTTCCTATTAGCTGAGTTAGGGTATATGTTGAAGTTTTAAAAAGCTTTTAGAGATTAGATAGTAGAATTCAAAAATCTTGAGCTCAAAATCTCTTCACTAGCACCAGGGCAGTAGTTTAGTTAAAAGAAGTTTAATTTTAGTATTTTAAATCAACTAGAAGTAAAAAAAATTGTTTTGTGTTAACTTAGTTGGCAATTTAGTAAAGAGTTAGTTTTAAGATCCTAGCCTGCATCTTATGTGCAAAGCAAATTTCATCAGCAAAATCACAGCAATTGGCATTTTTAAATTCAACATAGGTCGTTCGCCAATTTTCACTTTAAGATCTCAATCATCCTTATTTGGAAAAAGTTTTAAGAAAATCCTTTTACGCTAAGTAGAATTTAGATTGCTAGAGTAGACATATTTCCAAATCTCAGCCTTAAAAACATCAAAAATAAGCCATTCTAGCTTATTTGAAAAAACTTAAAGACAGTTTCAGAAAACCTTGCACTTTTCCATCTTAATTTTTCTTTCTAGTTTTGTTAACTCTAAAGTTTATTTAGTTTAAATCCAATTATACACGATCTTAAACTACAAATAGCTCTTTTGTTTTCATTTTCATCAAGTAATAAGCACTATATAAAGCCTATAGCCAAAAAGCTTGGCAAAGTGCTTGTTTCTGTAACAGTTATCTTGCAGCTTATTTTTTGTAGCTTACTCTGTGTGTTAAAAGTGAAAGTGCTTTCATAAAGTTGTTAGGAATAAGCCTCTCTATAAAGTTTGTAGTCTTTAAGTTTTTGCTAATTCTCATTTTTTTTAATAAGCAAAATAAGCTGAACCGTAGGGTCTATTTTGTAGTTAGACTTGATTAGTTTCAAGGTTCCGTTTTCACAGCATGTAAATTCACATAGTTATCACCGCCTACCTTTTAGTTTCTCTTTTTACAGTTTCTACCCGCTGTCCTTTCTAGAAATTATAAATAGTTTTATAATTTTTCATATTAGTTTTATAAAAATTAGGTTTAGTTTAATCAATCAAAATTAATCACATTAGGTTATAAAATTGGGGCTTCTTGTGCCAAAAGATTTCTGCACTATTTTATCATTTGAAAATCCCCCCATTTTTCCATATTATTTCCAGTTAAATTTTATTTTCTAGAAATAAAATAAGATTTTAGTTAATTCCTTTTTCTTAAAATTATAAAAAATAGAAAAACAGTTAAAAATAAAATCTTTTTGAGATAATTATCTTATTTTTAAATTCTATATTTTTGAAAAATAAAAGAAAAATTTAAGTGTAATTTTTAGAAAAAGTTATTTTGTGTTAATTTCATTAACTTTAGAAAGTCATAAAAAATTCAAAAATAGTAAAAAAATTTAATTCTTTTTCCTAAAATTTTCATTTTAAATTTATATTTTTAGGTATAAAATTTGTTACAATCATGCCTTAATTTTAAATTTCAGTTTAGCTCCATTATACTTCCGTGCATTAAATTCGTGCTAGTTAATTGTTTTTCAATTCATGCATTATATTTTGTATTGTAATCACAAATTCAAAAATCCTTTATCATTCTTAGCTCGAATCGAATTATACCTACATTCTCAATTACGATTTCGTTGGGAGACGACCCGAGGAAAAGTACTTCCCGGATAAAAATACACAAGTTGTGTTTTCTTAAGAGAGATTTTACCTTGTATTTCACACACCCCCCCCCCCCCCCACTCTTGATGAGGAGTATTTTGGAAAAGATTTCTACGAGATTAATACAATAAGTTTAATATTAAATTTTAGTTTCTACCACACACATCTCATCCCTTTGTGAAATTTTTTTCCTTTGTCGTTGGCACTGAGTCTAAAAATTTTAACCAACCTCGTGGGCATCTTTGTATATAAGTCCAAAAGAATCCGGCATCAAGACCTTTTTGGCGGTGAGATTTAGCACTGTAGATGACCCTCGGTGGTCCATTGTGCATCTTTGAGAATGTCAGATGCTTTCTTTGCTGCACACCACCGCAGATCATTTATCCTCACGATATTTTGAACAAAGAAGGGTCATCCCAGAAGTAGTGGTTTTGACATCTTTGAAAAACTTGCTTTTCTGTTGGGAATGACATTCCTTGACAGTGAAATTCCCCTCATGGTAGTTTGCGAAATCTCAAACCATGGGGTACTGATCAACGACGAAGAGCAACCGATACCAAGAGTTTTCGAGAAGTAAATGTTTCCGTGGATTTCCTTGTTCACAAGTTTATCTTGATTGAGGGTTATCAAGTCTAGAAAGATGATCGGCGGCCAGATTCCTGCTCCTTTTTTGTCTCGATGACAACATCAAATTCTGGAGCCAAAGGAATCCACCGCATCAATCTTGCTAGCATCCTTTTTAGCGAAGAGATACTTTATAGCAAATAGTCGGTAATAACGAATGCATTTGAGGACAAAACGCGATATGACCGAAATTTCTCAAAAGCGTACACTACGGCAGTAATTCTTTTCGGTTGTAGTGTAGTAGTTTTTGAGCTTCAGTCATGGTTTTTGCTGCATAGTGAAATGGTTGGAAATGCTTTGTTTTTTCGTTCCTCCCCTAGACTGCCCCAATTGGCAAAATCACTTGTCATCACACATGAGTTCGGAAGGGCAGTCCCAGTCCCCCAGGAGCAATCAAAATCAGAGCCTCATTCAATTTTCTTAATTTAGTGTATTAAAAGATTCGATACACTCTTTTTGAGAAGGAAAAATTGGAGTCTCTTTTTTCAAGCAGTGATCATGGGTCGGCTATTTTTGAAAGTCTTGTATGAACATCGTAAAAACCGGCGTGCCCAGAAAACTTCGGACACCTTTACACAGTGTCGGGTGAGGGAGCTGGCGATAACGTCAACTTAGCTCGGTCGATCCTCACATTCCCGACTTGAGATTTTGTGTCCCAAGAACAATGCCTACCTTCACCATAAAATGGCTTTTCTCCCCGTTTAGGACCAATTGGTGTCCTTCACACGTTTTAACATTTTGTCCAAATGGGATAGGCAAGTAGAGAAGGATCCCCCGAAGACTAAAAATCATCCATAAACACTTCCATCGTTTTTTTCGATCATGTACGTGGTAAGATTTGCCATCAAATCGTTGGAACGTTCCAGTGTGCATTGCATAGCCCTAAAGGCATGCGGCGTTAGCAATGTTCCGTATGGGCAAGTAAAGGGTTGTCTTTCTTGGTCCTTTGGGTCTATGGGAATCTGGAAATAACCCAAAAAGCCATCGAGGAAACAATAGAATTGGTTTCCCGCGAGTCTTTCGGGCATTTGGTCCATAAAGGGAAGTAGGAAATGGTCCTTTCAGGTAGCCTCATTCAACTTTCTATAGTCAATGCACACTCTCCACCCTGTGACCAATCTAGTCGGTATAAGATCATTTTCATCATTTTTGACGACGTTCATGCCACCCTTTTTTGGTACACAATGCACCAGGCTTACCCATAGACTGTCAGAGATGGGATAAATTAATCCGGCGTCAAGAAGCTTTTCAACTTCTTTCTTGATAACGTCATGGATTTTCGGATTTACCCATCTTTGATGCTGAACCGTCGGTTCATAGTCCTCTTCCATGAGAATTTTGTGGGTACAAAACTCTGGGTCAATACCCATGATATCTGAAAGTTTCCAAGCGATGGCTCGCTTGTGGGACTTTAAAACCTCGATTGGAGCTGGCTTTTCCTCATTCTTTAAATCTTTTACAATTATGACGGGCAACTTGTCGTTACCTTCCAGAAATGCATATTCTAAATGA
>BQNB010113433.1:0-21938 GCA_026074375.1 Tanacetum coccineum
CTTTCATTGTCAATGAAAATCTTGGTATTCATGAAATTGTATCCATAATCCAGCATTTGATTTTGAATCGAGAGTACTTGACTACAACAACTAGCAGCCGCCACATATTCTGCTTCAGTAGTAGAGTTTGGAAACTATAGTTTGCTTCTTGCATTGCCATGAAATCAATCTTCTTCCAAGAAATTGACAACCTTCTGTTGTGGATTTCCTGTCTAAACTTGCACCAACATAGTCACTATCAGAATAAGTTTCCAAATCAAATGATGAATCCTTGGGATACCAAAGGCCCAATTTAGGTTGACCTTTCAAGTATCTAAAGATTCTTTTCACAACATGAATATATAAAACTTTAGGTGTGACTTGAAATCTTGCACAAGCACATATAGCAAACATTATATCAGGCCTTGAAGATATTAAATACATCAATAAGCCAATCTCTGATCTATATAAGTGAACATCAACATCTTCAGCTTATGTATCATTGAGCAATGTCTTTGAAGTTTCCATGGGTGTACTTGCTATCCTCACAGTTGTAAAACCAAACTTCTTCAAGATTTTATCCATATACTTGTCTTGACTAATAAAAATCCCATCTTCTTTTTGCTTCACCTGCAATCCTAAGAAGAAAGTGAGTTCACCCATAGAACTCATCTGGAACTTTTTGTGCATCAATTTCTCAAACTCAGTGCATAACTCATTCTTAGTAACCAAAAATGCGATATACATTTATAATATAACTTGAACTATAGAATTATTGAGTGCCCCCCCCTTAACAACAGACACAACTTTTCTAGACGTCTACATCTTGTGCACACACTTAAACTACACGCTTGATATCTCTTTATATAATAGAGATATCTAAGTTTACAAAGGATAAGAACAAATAAGATTAGGAAACTATAAATCAGCATTAATGTTGATCTTTATCTTATACTTGAATGAGGAGATCTTCTAGGAAATCTTTAAAATCTTCCATCTCTTGAAGAATTCCAGCTTTGCGTTTGAGTCCTTTTGTTTCATTCTTTTATTCACTTTGTCTCATCAAATCTATAATTCCCAACAAAAATCTTTATCAAGAGTTAATACTGCCAAGGTATAACTAACAGTACTAATGGAGTTTAGAACTAACCCAGTACACAAAGTTATATTTGCACAGTGTTAGTTAATACTGCTAGAAGAAAGATTAATACTGCTGACGGTCAAAGCTGCTGACTTAGAGATAAGGATGCAATGAGATAAATATGGAATGTATATCGTTTATATTTTAGGAAGATTTGTATATGATTATGATTGTTATTGATCCTAAAAGTTTGGTAGTTATCTTGTAAAGGACTCCTTGTGGTGTATAAAAGGAGATCCTAGGTTAAGGTTTTAGATATGCTTAAGAGATAGAGATACATCTTAGAAAAAGAACGTAAAGCTTCAAGGTTTGTAACCCTAGTACTAATCAAGAGTACTCGTATTATCAATAATATTGAAGCAGTTTGTGTTTTGTTCATTGTTCTTTGTTTAAGTACTGTTTCATTGATATATACTTCTAGAGTATTGAAGTGTAGTTTCCGCATACACTTTGATATACAAACAAAGTCTCTACCATTGTTATTTTGGATTCATCCAAGGTAACAAACACTTTACAAGGTAAAGAATCGATCAAGGCGTGGGATCAACATGTGGTATCAGAGCCATGGGGCTCTTGATCTAGGATCTACAAGGTTTTTGAAGAAACCCTAAAACCCTAATTTTCAAGAAATCGATTTGTGGTTAAAGTTTTATGGGGTTTTGGAGTTAAATTGATATAAAAATATTTATAATTGTCCTCTCTACCTTAATTGGTATGCAATACAATTGTAAATCATTGTTACTATTAAGCGTTTCTTGGAGTAGGTGATTGATGATGGATCTGGTTAGTTATTTGTCTACATATATCTGATCTCCTCATTACTGTTACAAGAAGCTTCAAGGCTGATCGTTATTGTTTGTCGCTGCCCTTTGATGATCTGATGTTTTCATTAGCACATCCTGGCACAGCAAAACAATGCATCATATTTGGGCTTTAAAGAATATAAAACAGTACAAAGTATTGATTGCGTGATCAACATGAAGAACAAAAAAAGCTTTAAAAGTTTGTACTGTTCGACAAGAAAAGGTTGGTACTGTTCAAGTTTATGTTTGTACTGCCTTTGTTGTCCGAGAAACGAGAGTTTGTAGTGCTAATGGTGTCTGAGAAGTAGTTAATACTGCTAGTCGTTGCCGAGTCAAGAATAACACACCAGCAAAGGAGATGTCAGACATCAACTGACACCGTTTTCTTGAAGTATCTTTGTTTTATATCTGGATGGATTTGGATCTTGAATAGAACTATATTTTCAAAATAGTTTATCTTATATGATTTAAGGGCTTGGTATTTTTGAGATATATTGAAGATGTGATTACGAAGAAGATTGTTTATCACTTATTTGACGATGAAGTGGAATTTCTTGGATGTGTGATCTTATCATATCTTTTAGCCTTAAAGAGATAACCTTGTTTGTGATTTCATTGATTTTTATTGATAAAGACTATGATTGAACTGTTTTTACCTAGATGTAAGGAGGTACTTTTGTACTACTCACATGTAATTTACTATCACTTAAAATATTTTACGTTATTGTGCTTATAACTCATAATAGATGAAGATTTTTAGCAAGAGATCGAGGTCTATTCTCAAGAACAAGTTGAGTTCTTTATCATTATTTTAGTGCCAACATAAACACAAGTTTGGGTATTCTACTTCAGCTCAAATCGTTATAATTCAATTTTCTTCAGCATGTTCACTACATAGAGCCTACAGTGTTCGAGATTCAATGAGATGGAAACATATGGGTTTTTTAAGGGAAGCCTTATTGATTAAATGTTTTAACCATCTAACATCACCATTTAGGGGAAGTTTTTACCAGTTTGCTTATCACTAAGACCCTATTGGATGATTACAAAAGTGAAGCAAAGATTATAGAGTTATTGATTTGTATGCTTATTATATGTGTGGCATGATACAAAGGATAATCCTGATTGAGGGAGAAGCTTTGGAAGTTTTGTTTTCATTTCAGGGAATTATTACATCTCAACTCAGGGAAGCTTAGGCCTTTATGATGAAGTTCATACATGACTTTGTTTGTTTTTGTCAATCAAACATCAAATAGGGAAAAGATTGTTGAATTCTAAAATTTGATGAGACAAAATAAATAAAAGAATGAAACAAAAGGATCAAAATCGTCATTAAAAAATTCTTCAAGCTGGTGGAGAATTATGAAGAATCTGGTCAAAGATGTTAAAGATAATGATTAGGAAACATATTAATGTGATTTAAAGAGTTCCTTAATCGAATTGAGTTAGCTTCTTTGAAGCCTTCATATCCCTCTATAAAAGGTATTAGGTTGTATATGTTTTTAAGATATCCAAAAAAGTGTGATACACAAATTAAAAGATTAGACGTCTATAGAGTTAAGTGTAGCCTTAAGGATCTTGATCCCTTTAGATTGTAACCGTTCAACGGTTGATCATCTATAAATAGGCTATAATGGAACGTATAAATGGTAAACCTTGTTGAATATCTTTGTTCTTATTCCTCTTTGTTTTTATAACTTATGAACATTGATATTATCCTAGATAAAGGTCTAAACAACCTGAGCTTAAATGATCTTTAGATTCAACATGTGGTATCAGAGCCTGTGCTTTGAGAAACTTTGATCTAGAAGTAATGGAGTTGGAGAATACTCAGAACAATGCTTTGGCTAAGCTTCCCATGCTCAAACTCGGGGAGTATGAGATGTGGGATCATGATCAACATATTTTCAGATCCCTGATATATCCTTATGGTAGGTCCTAGAAGAATAGGTATTCATGGATAAACCTATTCCTGTAACAACATATCCATCAGAAAGACTGACAGATCAACACACCAACGAAGACTATGCCTTCTACTATTGAAGAAAAGACGTGTAAAAAGAATGATGTAAAGGCAAGAAGTCTACTGCTCATGGTACTACCCAATGAACATCAACTTACCTTTGACCAGTATGTTGATGCTTAATCAATGTTTGCTGCAATTAAAGCTCAATTTGGAGGGAATGAAGCAACAAAGAAGACACAGAAGGATCTGTTGAAACAATAGTATGAAAACTTTAGTGCTTCAAGCTCAGAATCACTTGATTCTATCTTTAACAGGCTTCAAAAGCTTGTTAGTAGATGGCAATTCTGGTGTGTTACTCTTTCCAGAAGATTCTAAATTAAAATTCTTAAGGAAGCTTACCGCTTCTTAGATATGGATACAATGTGGTATTTTGGAATAACAAACCTCTAATTCTGCATACTATGGGTTTGGTAATACTGAATTTGAGTACAACAATTTTAAAGATTGTTAACAGAAGGTTAAGAAAAATACATGTATGCCTGCAAGCAATGAAGATAAAAGACACGGCATTTTAACAACTTCAGTTGCCAACAATACTAATAATATTAAATACTAGATTAACACCATAAAGTTAGTACTGCTACCACAAAGGTTAATACTGCCAGTACTAAAATTAGTACTGCTAGCTTTAGTGATGCCACAGTATATGCCTTTCTATCCACTCAACCAAAAGGGTCTCAACTAGTTCATGAAGACCTTGACAACTCCAGTGATGATATTTGAAGAAATGATTTGAAGTGGAATATGGCACAACTAAAGCTCATGAGGGCAAAGAAATTCTATCAGTAGAACCGCGAAAAGGAAAATCCATCATTAATGAAAGCAAATACTATGCTGGAGTATGATAAACAAAGTGTAGAATGTTTTAACTACTGCCATAGAATGGACATTTTGCCAGAGAATGCAAAGCACCTTAGAAGTAAAGACAACAGAAATTGCGGAAAACCTTCAAGGTAGCCAACAAAGACTGTAAAAATTTGAAGAGATGCTTTTTGAAAAGGAATGTGTGCTCAAGACTTGTCTGGATTTGATTGAGTACATGAAGAGAAAGATATCAGGTGAAACATGGCTCTTATGGCATTCTCAGATTCTGAGGTAACAAATGATAAATCATGTTCTAAATCTTGTCTGAAAAACTATGAAGCTCTAAAGAAACAGTATGATGATTTGCTTGTTAAATTAGATGATACTGGTTTTAAAGCAACTACATACAAAAGAGGTTTAGCAACTTTAGAAGATCAAATTGTTAAATATAGAGAACATGAAGTTCGTTTCTCTGAGGAAATTGCTCTACTTAAAAGAAGTGTAGGTCATAAACAATATCAGTTAGGATTAGTTAGGATTGAGCTTGAAAAGGTTAAACAAGAAAAGGAGGGGTTTGATTTTAAGATCGCAAAGTTTGATAAATCTGTTAAAGACTTAAATGAAATGTTAGAAAGTCAGATAACTGACAAAAGCAAGAAAGGATATGGTTTATCTGTGTCCCTCAATCCTTATCCTCTGATTCTTATAGACGCAGAAAACACCTTTAGACTTATCTTATTAAGGTCTTGAAGAATTTAAAGAACCTGAGGTAAATGAGTATGGACCTAGGGATTCTAGTTTCAAGCCTACCATTGGTTGTGATAAAGAGTCAAATAATTCTAAGGATAATACTGATGACTCTTTAGAACAACATCAAATAACTGACATTAAACTAGCTCTGTTAAGTCATCACTTAAGGTAGACAAAGATTGGAAAAAAAAGTTTTTCTATCCTGCTAATCATAGTTAGGTGACGTAGAACCTAATCAAAGAAAAGTAGAGAAAAAAAACAGTATTGCTCCAACAAATTATATGACGATTGGGTGTACGATGACACGAGGATGAATGATGAGCTCTAACCCTATAGATTGAAAAGAAAACTTGTTATAACAACGTGCTACTAAGAAAAAGTTTGTAAACCCTCAGAAAAACAATAAAAGTCATTAGGTATTCAAATGAGATAAACAGGTCCCCCCACAAAGACCTAGAGGAAACCAAAGGAACTGGAATGGTCAAAAAAACCAATCAGTTAGGATGTAACTTTGTGTTTAATAACAAGGCATGTTTTATCTGTGGGAGTTTTGATCACATTCAATACAGTGTCCTATACCACCAAAGAAAAAGAATAGTAAGTGGACAATAATTATACAAAAGGAAATTGACTACTATTACAAACCTCTCATTCCAGTAGCACATAACATATGGCTCAAGAGCATTCTAAAGAAGACAGGCCTAAAAATCTGTTAATAACAACAAGACCTGATAATACTGTAAGGTCTGTTAACACCTGGTAACCTTTTAGTACTGCTAGGTCTCTTTAAAAACAGTTAGGGCCTTCTATAATCTCACATTGACCCAAACAACAGTTTCAATTGTGCTAGACCAAGACATTATTTCAAAATCAAGCACAATTAATTGTTTCACAGGCCCTTTATACAATTAGAACAACATTACAAAAAGGTGTTATAATCAAAGGTTTAATACTAGTAGAGAAAACTGTTAATTATTGTCAGGCAATGGGATTTAATGTGTTTGAAGAAAGACCCATCAGCCTGGTTAGGTTTGGAGACCCACAACAACCCATGGTGCATCACTGGTTTTTACAATTATAATTACATTGAGCACGGGCAAACCAAGTCACGTATGGCTTTGTGGTCCCCAAGAAAACGTTCTAACTTCATAAAGTTTTAAGAAGCAACTCGACAGCTAAAAGATAAAGCTTTTGTTATATGCGGATCTCAAGGCCAACATGAACTGAACATAAGCCCATCTTTTCAGAATTCAAAGACTTTGATGGAGTTATGTTACATTTGGAGAGGAGCAATGGTGGCAACAATTACTGGCAAAGGACTAATAAAACTGAATAATCTTGATTTGATGATGTATACTTTGTCCAAAGAGTTTAAAGTTCAACCACTCTAGTCTCACAGATGTGTGACAAAAAGAAATATGTTTCTTTTTAACAGACTCATCTGAAAGAGCCATTGTAATCCTATCTCCTAATTTTAATTTAACCTGATAAAAATTCAGATACGTCTAAAATCTCTAGACAGATAACATGTACAGTTTTTGATATGTAAAAACAAAGTTCCTAAAGATATTTAACTAGCGTCTAGTTGCAAAAGGCTACTTCCTTGAAGAATCAATGACTATGAGTTTAGATATGAGTTAATCAGACTCTCGTCACTTCCTCAACCCTATATTTTATTATTATAATAGTTCGATAGTATAATATTTAATCGTAAACTTTTGTTTAAAGCCGGGTACGAATACCCGGTATTTTGTAAAAACTATATAAGCCTCTTCCAACTTTGGAAGAGGCAAGCTAGTCATTTTACACTTTTCATATTAAACACATTTTCTCTCACTAGATATTCTCTCTCATGTGTTTCTCTCTCTAGAAACTAGCCCAATCACAAGAATCATCACCGTGTTATGAAATAAACGATCCTACAATTGGTATCAGAGCGGGTTTGAATTCGTGAATGCGATTCCTAATGTTTGAATTAACTTAAAACGTGCTTATTTGTGAAAGCAAAATAGCCCACGGCTCATCTTGTTTTTGGCTTATTTTTTGTTAATCTTGTCTCTCATGTTCTACACATCAAAGGTAGATTGTAACAATTGTCAAGTGGTATACAAGCTCCTATTTGATTTATAAGTTATAAGTTTGGATTTTCTTCGTGAGGGGGTTGCTTCGTTTTTCTTATATCCACGAAAAATACATGTATATTGTAAGTTAATCTTCATACACCATCTTAGTATTGCATTTTAAGAGCTTTGATTCGTGGTTTAAAAAAAGATAATATGCATATTTGCTTTAATTCGTCCAAAGTCTTCGTGAGCATTGGTTAAAAGATCATTTTCTAACCGGCGGTGTTTAGCAAAATGATAGGGACTTGAGATCCGGTAAATTTAGGAAAAAATTCAAAGGCGACTTCGCCATACATAGGAATCTAAAAGGCGAGTTGCTTAATTTATAATAATTATATTCGCAGGCTGTTTTTGTTTAAATTTGGTGGCGAGTTGCTTGTTCGCGGCGGTTTACATAGGATAGTGGTGAGTTGGCTTGAAAATAATAGCCGACGAGTTAGTAAAAGGTACGACGAGTTGCTAAAACACACAGCGAGTTGCTAAGATTATAGGCATCGAGTTGCTCACAAGTGGCGTGTTAAAATAAAAAACTTAAGGCATCGAGATTACGATTACACGTCGTAGTTACAACATACGGCTGAGTACATTAAATCACAGCGGGGTGGGTTGAGCAAGCACGAGTTTACTTGATATAAACGGCGAGTATGTTTAATTTTAGGCGACGGTTTTGGTCACTTATTCTGCATAGCGGCGTTAGGCAACAAGTAATTGTGGCCGGTTTGTGTTAACTTAGGGCGACGTTTTGCTTAATACCCATACGCAGCGTTTTGATTAAAAAAAAGTTATCCAGACGACGACTCCTTTTAGCGACACTTTTTGGCGAAAAAATTAAGTAATTTGTAATCTTTTTTCTATAGCCTTTTTAACTTATTTTTACATCAAATTCAAATTTTGATAATAGGGTAAAATTATTTCGGTACGAACACCTTTTTTGCCACCCTTTTGGCGGGAAAAAATTAAGTAAAGAATATAATTTTTTCATAGCCTTTTTAGCTTATTTTTACACCAAATTTAGATTTTTGTAATAGGTAAAATTTTATATATATTTTATAATCCCAACAGCCCAAAATTCAAAACAAACAACAAACCCAGTATCACACACCAATTAATTCATTTACAGGTGTTTCTATTGATGTTGTAAAATCCTGGTAAACTTCTTATCGTTTAAATCATAGACTTGTAAAATCCGTGACGTTAATGATTCATAACCAATACCCTCAAGATGTCTAAAATGTCAGAAGATATTGTATGCCGTTTTCGATACACCGCCCACCAAGCTTGACAGAAACAGTACGTTTGAATCTTGCGCAACAACGCATTACGTCTGTAATATCTAGGAAAAAGATAAAAGAGAGAACATTATGAAATCGATTATTTAAGGTCCCATTTCGAAATGGAACGTTCATAAACAAACTCCTGCTGAAGATACTGAAAAACTGAGGGGGCACTTCAACTTAGGTCCAGAACGTGCTATAGTCTTTTACAAATCTTTCTGCTATGAAATGGAAAGGTGTAAACTAACATTCGTGCTACGAAATCTTATTTCAAGTATACCATAAGACATCTACACACTCCAACAACGCTTTATACTGACGCCATAGACATTTGGGATAATGTGAAGATGATACTGGAAGGTTCTGAAGTTAACAAGGATGACAGAAAAGCACGAATTATACGATGAAATTGAACGCATCTGCAAAGTCACAGGAGAGACCATTCATGTTTACTAATGTAAGGTTTTCGAAGCTCATTAACGACATTTAGAAACATCAAGATATCCAGTCCAAATGCACTTAACTCTAAATTTGTTTAAACAACATGTTACCTGAATGGAGCAATTCATAACTGAAGTAAAACCATAGAGGTATTGAAAAAGTCGAACATTGATCATTTGTATGCTTACTTGATGCACCATGAGGTTGCATTCTAATGAGACCAAGATTATTGCTGGAAAGGATTCATTCTACCAACTAATTGATCCGTTGGCACAGTGTCCTAATGCCTCAGTTCAGCAATATCCAACACAATCATCTGAGTCTCCACAATTCTCAAATCAACCATCACTTGTTGATAACTGTCAAATAGACACAGGAAGCACTTCAACGGATAACTTGATTGAAAGCCTAACCAACACACTTGCCCTCCTCAGAACGTCTTCTAATGCAAGGAACAAAGCTACAGTTCAAGATGACAGAGTTGTTGTTCAGGATGTTCGTGATAGATACAAGTGAAAAACAAGGGAAGAGCCATGTCAGAGGAACAATGCAAGAGGAAATGTTGTAGCTGGGAATGTTGGAGGTCAGAACAGAGTTGGAAACATGAATCCTGGTCAAGCTAAACCCATTATGTGCTACAACTGCAAAGGAATCGGGCACATAGCACGAGAATGTCCACAACCAAAGCGCCTCTAGATTCCGACACTTTCAAAGACAAGATGCAGCTGATGAATGCACACTGAAAATGGTGTTGTACTGTTGAAGAGCAGTTGTGTTTCTTGCAGAGAACAGTCCACCAAATTTATTAAGAAGAGTGATGAGTTGGCACTCAAACATGGACCATGTCCTTTGAAGCTGATCAAAATGTCGATGCCATTCGCTCTGATGTTGAAGACTCCTACACACAACCATCGCTCATGGAATATCTTTCATCTAGCTTCCAATCTACGATGAAGCCGGGCCATCATATGACTCGAATACTCCGTATACCTTTGTAGATCATATAGATGAGTATCATGAAGTACACGAGATGCAAAGCGATGTACAACACAACTACGTTGTTGACTCTGATGCTGACTATACGAGTGATAGTAATATTATTCCGTATGATCAGTATGTGGAAGACAACGAAGAACATGTTGTACAAAGTATTGTATCTTTCAGTATGAAATGATGCATTCGATGTTAATCACAATGAAATGCATTAACAGGTGTACAAAATTAGGTCAGCAAATAAGCAGGTTAAAAGAGTAGTAATGACACATGACTTCTGACTTGCAGATATAAGGCACTGGTCGGGTGAAGAACAACGGGCTAGTTTAGCTGAATAACCTGCTAGAAAACAACAGATTGATGAACAAATAGTGAGAATAATTATCTCTGTCCGCAATCAACAAGAAACTTCTTTAAAAATCGGAACAAATCATTCTGCACAATTCACACTTCCGTCTAACTTTTAACCATCATAAGATAGTGAGAAGAAGCAATCATTTTCAAAAATGATTTAAATGAAAGAAACAAATTCCATGAAGAGTTTTTAGACATATAAAAAGTGTTACAAGAAAAGGTTGCAGATACGATTTATAAAAAAACAAGAACAATCAGACAAATGTTCACAAGATATGTAAACCAAAATTGTTGTATGATGAAAAGTAACAAGGTAGCGATAGGCTACAAAAATCCTATGTCTCACACCGTGCAAACAAGTTCAGCCCTCCCTCTATAATAATATTATGTTATTAGTCATGACCAATCATGCACGACCTGTTATGTGCATGACTCAGAGGACACACGGATATGGCCTGAGATAACAAGGACAAGAAGATGGAGAAAATGCAAAGCCCTCACAGTGTGGAAAATATAAAGTTAGGATTAGCCCCCCCCCCACCCAATGATTACCCTAATGAGAACCTTCTGCAACCTTTGCACCACAAGAAAATTCTGACCCCAGACAATATTTTGGTCCATAAAAGATCATAATGACCATGAAAAAGTGCTGAGACCTACATTCCAAAACCACTTTAGCATTGACAGGTATCCACCCATACTCCTTCAATCTTGTCCCTAGATTTTTCTTCCCAACTAAAAATCAAGGAAATAATCTAATGAGTACTCCAACGAAAACCACAACTTTTTTAAACGGAATTTCAAACCTAGCAAAAGAGATCACCGACCCCAACATGTTTACAAAAGGGGAAGATGTTTTGAACAAACAAAAATGTTACCTCACTGAAGGTTAATCATTAATTCAAAACTCTTAAAGAACACTTTGCAGGAGTTCAAACGCCCTCTTTAAAGAAGTAAAAAGTAATGAAAGAAATTTTTGATCACATGTCAGATAGGTGGATCAAGAAGGTCGTGGACAAGCAATGTGCTGAAATTGTAAAAGAAAAACCTTTCTCATTGAAAATAAGAATCTGAATGCTTAATTGTTTGTCGAATCAAACTTTGATTATGATGGGGAAAAATCACTTGTCCTAATCTTGAAGCTGAGATGTCTAAAGTTCATAATGAGTCAAAAACTTTTTCAAAACTTGAAAGGGAATACCTAAATCTGCATTAAATTATCAACCAACTTCACGAGAAAGTTTTGAAATAAAAAAATCAACAATCAACCATGAAGCTCCTGATTTAACTCATTCTTTAAAGATCAAGAATTTTGAAAACATCAGATTTAGAAAAGGACAACGGAATATGAGACTTGAAAGTTCTAGTCTCTAATTGAAATGACAGAAGTGTGAGCCTTAAAAAGCTAACGATGTCCACTTCTATGATCTTCTTGAACAAATAACGATTAATGGAAAAAAGCAGAAATAGAAAATGTAAATCAACATTACAAGAAATGTTTAGTCTATTAAATCGACGCGCACTCTAAACTAGCACTAATAAAAGACATCTTCCCTTGTTAACACATATTGAGGATCTAAAGGCTCAATTAGGAAGCAATTTGAAAGTTGCCGCTAGAAGTTCTGTCAAAGACAAAATTTTCTTGCTCCTGGAATGATGCAAAGATGTAAGAAACCAATCCTCCTCGTCCCTTAAGAACAATAGACAAATGCTCAATTTAACCTATTATCAAACCATCTAAGAGATGTAGAAACAGTTAGGGAGATTGTAAGGAAGCTATAGAGTTAAACAAAACCACTTGATAATGGTACTTAACTATGCATGTCAATACACTAAGCTTTCTTTAGGAATTGGTAGAATATGTTATTGGCCACTTGCCCAAAAGAATTCAACACCGAAAGAGATGAGCAAGCTCCTTCTATCCCTTTAACTGAAAAAGCAAGTAATTTACTGATACATGCAGTACAATCTACTAAATAACACCAGAAACATAGAGTGCACCAAAAATACAAACCGTTTAATTGTCCAGGTGATTCCTTCTACAGGATAAGCAGTTCCACACGTATGCAAGCGGATCAAAGCCATAGAAAGCAATACAAGCATAATCAGATCCTGCCAGCTAAGCGTGTGAAAACAGAAAGTATAAGACCATCCTAAGAACAAATAAAGTCTGTTAGCCAAAAGTGCTCGAGTTGATTCTAGCATTAGCTTAAGCATGTTGTAAATAAATTCGAATTCAGAATCTTGTTGGTAAAACGTGTAACAAATGTTTGAATTCTGCAAATCATGAAATATGTGTTGTTAATATTTTGAGCTCTGTGAATGCTACCCCCACTGTTAAAATTGTCTTCAATAAAGGGAAGCGGATTTGGAAACCCAAAGGCAAACTGTCTGATAACAGTCTGAACAAGACCAAGCAGATTTGGCAACCAAAAGGCAAACTGTCTGATAACAGTTGAACAAGACCCAGCAGGTTGAAAAGCACGGGGCACACTATTTGCTAATTTGGTTCTCAATGAAAGACCCACAAAGTAACTTAAATCCCTCAGGAAAACTTAATTGTGGTTATCAAAAATGAGACCCACAGAAAGAAATTTGCCTTATGAGAACATGCCCTTTAACTAGCTTGCCTGGGACATGTACTACTAAATCAGCTACCAACAGACCCCAACAAATTGTAGAATTCCGAATTCAAACCCACAAATCCGACTTTGTTTCAAATGCAGGTGGTACAATATCAACCTTTTGGTATCTTGACTCGAAGGCTTGTTCAAAACTCGATTTAAAGAATGCATGGCTCCTGTAACCATCATTTTAGGACCCGAGCCTATCACTTGATGACCCCTGACAACTCAATTCAGGCTCGCCCCATCGCCAGACCGTGTGCAAACTACATATATTCCACCAACAGATAAAGATCTGGAGATTTTATTCCAACCGATGCTCGATGAATACTTTGATCAATCTACAAATAGTGAACCAGTCCCTACGGCTACTGTTGTTAACGCTCTAATTGTTTCTACAAATACATTTGTTTCTACAACGATTGCTCAAGATGCACCTTTAACAAGTCATTCACTGTCATCCTCACAATGCATCCCCTAATATTTCCACAAGGTGTTGCAGCTGGACCAACTATTGAAGACACCTTAATTACTCAAGCTGACCTTCATCCCTCAGTCAACCCTGTTGCAGGAGAACCTAGTTCTACACAGCAACATCAAGGGATGTTAGTTTAACTGAACCTAACCAAGTGAATCAACCACCGGATCATCTCAGAAAAGAGAACAAGGATCACACCTCTGATAATATCATTGGTAATCCATCTCATCCGGTATCCACAGAAAAACATAGCTTCCGATGCTTTGTGTGCTGTTGACCATACCCGTACTGTCAAAAGTCAACCAAGAACTTTCAAATGGCCATGAATGAAGATAGCTGGTTTTAAAGCCATGCAAGACTAAATTTTACGAATTTGATCGACTTAAATATGGGAAACTAGTACCACGCCCCCTTCAAGAAGGAGAGGATAGTAAATGAAGTGTCCTCTTGATACCTTTGTACATACAACCCAAATATTAAACAAAAAAGACTTGTACATATTTTAAGTCATTGGAATTACAAAATGGTTTGCAAATACTTCAAATTGCAACCGCGTTCTCATTTAAAAGGAAAGATTGTCGTCTGAAATACAACTGTTCCTAACAAACGGGTAATTAATTTTAACTCGGCATGGATTACGTTATATCCTTGAAAATTTTGGGATTAAAGTACATTTCATTCATTTTTCTTATTTCGGAAAGAAGTGCTTCCTGTATGATAACCAAATAATTTTTCTTAATGATTCTTCAAAATATTTGTGTTAACCACGGTGGTAAACTTTGATGAAAGAAAATCAATTCAACAATATTGACACCCAAAACAATGACAATAGCTCTTTCAATAGAAAATGGGTCATCGATTGAGGGGAGAGAGTTGTTTAAATTTAATGTCTGTTTGCCGATAGGAAAGTTTAACCTTGTCTAAGGAGAGACAAAAGAAGCTAAGGAACCAAAACCTTCAGAGCCTCACACTGCATCAGCAGATGTTCCTCTAAGCCTAACAGAGACAACTGATACAACATCAACACTATCCACCACCACCCCTCCACTAACAAAAAACCTACAGTCATCGAGATATTTTATGAGAAATAAGTTTAGAAATCTCGAAAGCATCTTAGTGGAAGAGACTCTGAATACTGGCCTACCAACTAATCACGAGAAGTGAAGATTAAATATCAATATCAACGTTTAATGCAACATACACCTAGTACATTCTAAGTTGTATGGAATATTGATGTATGTTTCAGGTATTAATCTTCATGAGTTTTTCATTAAACTTAAAAAAATCCAGGTTTTTTGAGATTTAACAAAAAATCTTCACAATTATCGTATCTGACACAACCCATACCCTCAACGATTGAGGGGACATTCATATGTTCCATCCACAGCAGTAACTAAAAATGACTCATTACATCAAAAGGTTACTCAATGTGTATTCTCCTCCCCCACAGTGCTAAACAATTCCGAAATTACCGAAGCACATGTTAATGTAGGGAGCATGTTTCAAAAATGCAAAAACTCAGGTACATAAACACTTTGATAGTTATATCATAAGTACCTGATTGAGTTTTTGAAAGTGATTTTATGGCAAGGTGAACTATACCAAAAGACTGACCATGTATTTACTTTTATTTAGAGTATAAAGGATGGTTAAGTTAGATACACTCTTCCTAGATCTTCCAAACCGGAGGATCACCCAAGGACAATCACTAGTTAGTACAGAATTCCTTGTATGATTGAAAAGATAAAAGTAGAACAAGGAATAGTGCGACTGAGATGGAGCTAGTTATTTGGGAAATATACCCAACAAGGAGCTAGTGAAGAAGTCTCTTAAGGCACTGAAGGGTTGAGAATGAAAAAGAATTGTACGATAAAGGTGTAAAGAAAGAAGCCCTCATATCTTATGCAGAAACCGTCAATACATAAGCTGTCAGAATGATCAAGTTGATTGCTGACATGAAGACACATCATGACCCCAGTGATGCATGACACAACCTTTCCCATGCATTCGAGTTTCTCTTGTAATGAAACTTGTCTCGAATCCTGTCCACGGAACCTAACATGCATCTACTGTCTCACTCACTTTCGAGTAAGGTTTGGTATTGCAAATGTGGCAGTCAGCACCAGCCATCCGATCACTAAAATCCAAAGCGCACTTTTGAGCTCTGGAGGCCAAGAATAACAGATAATCTCGTAAGGACACATTTCCAATTATCTTGTCTCTCACACACTGTGGAAACAAGGTTATCTTAAGAGTCCTTCGCATTATCCTTTTGATATTGCCAGAACATCCGAGGATAGACGAAGGTAGTCACATGAAGATGAAACCTGCGCTAGACGTCAAAATCAAACTAAGCTCTAGGTAGGTGACTTGTGCGATTCTACAAGAAATCAAACTTTGAGTCATCTTGAAAGAAACGATGGTGCGATTCCTACAGAATCAAACTTGTTCCAGTATAAGAATTGACGGTTTTTAAACATTTGACAAACAATCAAAACTCTTGATGTGTTACAAAAACTTTCATAATTATCACATCAATTGATTTTTCAAATTAATTTTCTCTTTATTGATAACTGTTTTATTACAGGGGAGAGGGAGTAGAACCTTTAAAGATAGAGATGGAAATACCTGTACCACAAAGACAAGTTCATACTGTTCCTAATGCACCGACACGACTAACACTTGTATATAAAGTTATGTAAGAATCTCATAAAGGTTCAAAGCTACCGCAAACTCTGTTATACATATTCTTTCTTCACAAGTGCACAAGATGGCAATAAATTACTAGATATGAGAGAGTGAGTTGGCTGATATCTCAAGAAAGCTCTTGATCAAAACAAAAAAAAACAAGTCAAGTGAAACAAGCGCAATTGTTATCTAAAGAGTCACTACAACAAAGTACTAGATGTAACAAGAAGAATCAAAAGACAGGCAAGTTGTAAGAGCTTAAGTCTAGTGTTTTCAAGGGTGACCTCCCTTAGGGGGAGATTGTTAGATATGAGTAAAAGACTCAGTCACCCCGTATATTTATTATTTATAATAGTTCGTAGTTTAATAGTTAATCGTATGTCTTTCGGTTTTAAGCCGGGTACTAATACCCGGTATTTTGTAAAAACTATATAAGCCTCTTCCAACTTTGGAAGAGGCAAGCTAGTCATTTTACACTTTTCATATTAAACACATTTTCTCTCACTAGATATTCTCTCTCATGTGTTTCTCTCTCTAAAACAAGCCCAATCAACAACAAAGAATCATCACCGTGTTATGAAATAAACGATCCTACACTATGGCATAGAAGGCTTGGTCATATAAATTTTAAGAACATTAATAAACTTGTCAAAGAAAATCTTGTAAGAGATCTGCCCTTAAAAAGGTTTGAGAATGACCAAACATGTGTTGCCTGTCTTAAAGGCAAGCAACACAGAGCCTCTTGTAAGGCCAAGGCCTTTAATCCCATTACTAAGCCATTGTTTATGCTGCATATGGATCTCTTTGGTCCAACTTTTATTAGTAGCTTAATGCATAAAAAGTACTGCTTAGTAGTCATTGATGATTATAGTAGATTTTCATGGGTTTTCTTTTTAACAACTAAGGATGAAACAAGTGAGATCCTTAAATTTTTTATCAAAGAAGTAGAAAACCTAGTGGATAAGAAAGTAAAAATAATCAGAAGTGATAATGGGACAGAGTTTAAAACAAAGTGATAGATGATTTCTGTAGGGAAAAAGGTATTAAAAGAGAATATAGTATAGCTAGGTCTCCTCAGCAAATTGGTGTCGCTAAAAGGAAGAATAGGACACTCATTGAGGCTGTTAGAACAATGTTAGCTGACTCTAAGTTACTTACCCCATTTTGGGCAGAAGCAGTTTCTACTGTTTGCTATGTACAGAATAGGGTCTTAATAGTCAAGCCTCATAACAAGACTCCTTATGAACTCTTTTGAGGTTTTAAACCAGCTATAGGCTTCATGAAAATCATTTGGATGTCATGTTTACTATTCTCAATACCTAGATAATTTGGGCAAGTTTGATTGGAAAGAGTGATGAAGGTTCTTTGAGTTGATATTCCTTAATAGCAAAGCTTTGTATTAGGGTATGCACAACACAGAACCAAGAAAAGTTCAAGGAAAACTTACATTGGTTCTTAGAGAATAAGCCTAAGATAAGAAGGAAATGGTCCAAAGTGGCTGTTTGATCTTGAATTCTACTAACCCAATCAATGAATTATGTAACCAGTGTTTGCAGGAACATTTTTCAAATGACTTTGCATGGGGGGGTATTTAAGTGGTGTATGTTTATTAATACAAGGAGTTTCTGAGTCATAAGTACATCTTCTCAACAAGATCAAGATAATCAAGATGATTGCATTGTAATGCCAATATGGAAAGTGAGCTCCATATTTTGGTAATGTGCAAGCCCCGAAGACGATGTTGATAGATGGTTACAAGATGAGAATGATGCTACAGAACTCTCATGAAGATAGCAGAGTCTTAAGGTATAAATGGGAACTAGCTGATCAAACATGTTAAATACTATAGCAGAACCCGAAATTAATACTGGTAGTAGATGAAATACGTACTACTCTCCCTTAGTTAATACTGCCTTACTCAGAAGACTCGGTAGACCAAGTCCTGCATCGAAGACACACAAGTGGTAGGACCAAGAAATGAATTTGAGAAACATTAACACAATCTTATTAGCTCCAACCACTCCTTCACACAAGAATTCAACAAAGAATCACCCAATTGATCAAGTTGATTGGTTAGTTCAGTCATCTGTTTCAAACAAAGAAGAATGAACAACTTCTACTCAAAAACTAGATTTTCTTAGGCTATATATGAATGGAAGTCTCAATCAGGACCTTCAACATTACTTAGGACTGAGCTTGAAATGGTTAAACAAGAAAAGGAGGGAGTTGATTTTAAGATTGCAAAGTTTGATAAATCTATCCCCTCACCTCATCCCTTGATTCTTAATAGACCAACAACTTTTGACTTATCTTATTCAGGTCTTGAAGAATTCAAAGAACCTGAGGTTAATGAGTATGGTCCTAGGGATTCTAAAGCCTACCACTGATTGTGATAAAGAGTTAGATAATTCTAAGGAGAATACTAATGACTCTTTGGAACAACATTAATTGACTGATTCTGAAACTAGCTCTTTTAAGTCTCCACTTAAGGTTGACAAAGATTCTGAAACTGACTCTTTATGCTTCCTATATGGGATTTATGGTCTACCAAATGGATGTAAAAAGTACCTTCCTGTATGGTCAGATTGAAGAGGAGGTATATGTATGTCAACCTCCAAGTTTTGAAGATCCTGACCATCCTGATAAAGTCTATAAGGTAGTGAAAGCATTATATGGCATGCATCAAGCACCAAGAGCTTGGTATGACACTTTGGCCAATTATCTTTTGTGCAATGGTTTTCAAAGAGGAAAGATTGACCAAACATTATTCATCAAGAGACAAAAGGGACATATCTTGCTTGTTCAAATATATGTGGATGACATTATCTTTGGATCTACAAAGAAGGAGTTATGTGATGAGTTTGAGAAGCTTATGAAAGATAAGTTTCAAATGAGTTCTATGGGAGAACTTACCTTCTTTTTGGGTTTACAGATCCAACAGAAAAAGAAAGGCATTTTTATCAGTCAAGATAAATATGTCAATGAGATTTTGAGAAAGTTCAACTACACAGATGTGAAGTCTGCCTCTACTCCAACAGATTTGGAAAAGCCTTTGGTTCAAGATGGAGATGCTGCTGATGTTGATGAACATCTTTATAGATCTATGATAGGATCTTTAATGTACCTTACAACATCCAGGCCAGATATCATGTTTGCAGTCTGTGCATGTGCAAGGTTTCAAGTTTCTCCAAAGACATCCCATCTCTTAGCTGTTAAGAGAATCTTTAGATACCTTAAAGGAAAACCATCTTTAGGACTTTGGTATTCTAAGGATTCTCCATTAGAATTAGTTGCTTACACTGACAGTGACTATGCTGGAGCTACACAAGATAGGAAGTCAACCACTAGAGGTTGTTAGTTTTTGGGAAATAGGCTGATCTCTTGGCAATGCAAGAAACAAACTGTAGTTGCCACTTCTATAACTAAGGCTGAATATGTGGCTGCTGCAAGTTGCTGTGGACAGGTTCTCTGGATACAAAACCAACTGCTGGACTATGGGTACAATTTCATGAATACTGTTATTTATATTGACAATAATAGTACTATCTGCATAATAGAAAATCCTGTTCAACATTCTAAAACAAAACATATAGAGATTAGGCATCATTTTATAAGAGACTGCAATGCTAAAAAGTTGATTCAAATGGCTAAGATTGACACTGAACATAATGTAGCAGATCTTCTTACAAAAGGTTTTGATGCTGGTAGATTTCAATACTTGGTCTCAAGTATTGGAATGCTAAATCCCTAATGCCCATATCTCTTGTTTGTTTTTGTAAAGTTTGTTAAATGTTAGTACTGTTAAGTCTTTGTAAATTAATACTGCTAGTTATAATTAGTACTGCTAGTTATATTTAAAACTGTTTGTCAAAACTGTTACTTATAGTTAGTACTGCTAGTTATTTCTATGTCTCACTGTTAATCCTGTTAGTAACATTTAATACTGCTAAACAAGAAAAATGGTTAGATTATGTTTTTCTTGGTTTTGAGCTAACTCTTTCAGGATAAACAATGAAGTGTGAAATTGGTTACTCAATGATGCATTATTTGAGGGGAGGAATGTTGTTTGTTCTTGAAGTGTTGGTTTTAATACCACACAACAAATGGTCATCAGTTCACCATGTCTTATAGACATCAAGAATTGACTAGTCCAGAGCAAACAGCTACTGGTAAAGACTTCTCAAATCCGTTGATAGTTGATAGTTTACTCAAAACTATATGGTTATCAATGCACCATGTTTTTACAATGAAGCATTGGCTAGTCCAAAGCAAACGGCTATTGGTAAAGACTACTCAAATCCGTTAATGGCTGGTAGTTTGCCAAAAACTATACTTTGTGTGAATTTGTGAGCCAAAAGAATAGAGAGAATTGGTGAGCTTAAAAACAGATAGAGAGATGTGTGAAAAACAGACAGAGTGCAAAGTGAGTTAAAAGAATTGAGAGATAAAATGTGAGCTTAAAAACAGAAAGAGAGATTGTGTGAAGCTATTTTTGAATGATACACAAGTTTGGAGTTTGTACTGCTTTTGGTGGAGAAGTTAATACTGCTAGGCTTATTTTAGTACTGCTAGACCAAATTTGGTACTGCTGGATGACCGTTAGCTCATAGAGGTTAATTGTGGCTTTTTGCTCCCACCAGCTTACTAAACGCTATATAATTGTTGAATAAAATAAAGTTGCTTTAATTTTTTGCGATTCTTAGTATAAATCACTTCGTAGAGATTCCTTCTGGTGAAACTAAGGTACACATCGAGGTTTTGTCAGTGTTGTGGGGAAATAAACTCCTAGACCATGGTCGGCTCGCATACCAATGTGGCAGTTGTTAAAAGACCACAAGACTTAAAATTTGGCTATAATAATAATTAATATGTAATAAACCGAAGCCGAAATAAGACTTTTGGATCATGGTCGGCTCGCATACTGATGTGACAGTCTTTTAAAGGGTGGAGGAAAGAATAATAATAAAAACTGTGGGCTGATAAAAGTTTGCTGCATCTTGCCGGCTCACAACCGATGTTGCAGCCTTCTAAAGGACCGAGGTTTAATAATGTTGCAATAATAATAAGTATAAAGCCAAATTTTGACTCCGGGGTTATCTAAATAAAGCCTCCGTCTCTGGACTCGTAGTTGTGTTGTTGCGGACGAAATAAAAAGGATAACCCCTAAATCATGTGAAATTATGTAGGAACCCGATTTAACACTTCACTTCATAACCCGAACCACGAATCCAAGAAACTAGAGAGAGAGAAGACAAAATAGAGAGAGAGAGAGAGAAGAGTTGAGAGAGAAAAATATGGAAAAGAAATTAGATATTATGAGATTAGATATTTTAGATATTTTGAACAACTTTTACAACTAGCTTTTTCTAAATAAGAAAAAGCTTATATACCCCGTCACGCAAAAGGTACGCGCGGGATATTTAACTAGGACCCGGGCTCGGGTTTTGCTTGGGATTAAAC
>BQNB010113434.1:0-14455 GCA_026074375.1 Tanacetum coccineum
GCATATGGGAGGAAGGAGATGCTGTTTTGTGACAGATTTTGCGACGATTTTGTGACACTTTTAAGGCGTCGTCTGGATACGACCAGCAGCAGGTGGTCGTAGTTACAAAGAAAAAGGTATCTATACGAGTTATATGTTTGTTTCTGCTGTTTTAGTTTATCTACTTTATGGGTCTGCTGGTAGACATGTGATAATAGCAGCAGGTGGTCATAGTTACAAAGAAAACAACAGTTTTAAAAGAAAAGTCGCAACAAGTTGTTAAATGGATGTGTGTGTAGGTGTGAATGATGGCTGCGTCTGTGTGTATATGGTTGGATATGCTAGTCATATGGTATGTACGTGGGCCTATATGATTATTGGCAGATTGGTTATGAATTCACAGATTTGGAAGCAGTTATGATGATATGTCGTGGTTTGGGAAAGGATATGTTTTAATACTAACAGTTGTTGCAGGTCAAAAGGACGCACTGTTGCTGATTCTATTACTGAAAGATTGACACGACCAACCGCTTACAAGTTCAAGACAGATTGCAGTATCATTCCTGTCTGGTATTCTAAAAGTCTTGCGTCAATTACTCACTTGATATTTGTGCTATTTCACCTCACCTCATACTTTGAGGGGGAGATTGATACATTTTAAGTCCATTCTAGATCAAAACCATTCACAAGTTTCATACTTTTGATCGGGGGAGAAAATGTGACTTAAACATGTAAAACGGATAATTAATGATTCGATTGATTCTAAAATGCTAAGTCCTATCCATGCATGTGCTAAACATCTTTCGATTATCGACGCACATGTGTAGGGGGAGCATAAGTGTTAATATGATCAAAAATGTCAAGGTACCAAAAGTTTGTGTTATACACAAGTATCTTGATAAATGACAAAGAATCTTTTGTTTCATGTTCGTGAAAGTGATCTTATGGAATGCTGAGGAAAGAGATGTTGTACCACCAGGGTATTCGTATGAATGCTCATGCCTGGTCTTCGGACTGCGCCCACTAGTGAAGTGGATTTCCATAAATGTACTTGTACAAGTTTGGATTTCCCAAGGCACTTCATATCTTTCGGGATATATTTCAAAACATCATCAGAAGCATTCTGATTTAAACTTTCGTTTGTGCCCCAAACAAATTTTATAAGCACATCGAATGTTTTTCAAATCATTTTTGCCACAGGCCTTCTACGGTACTTAATTGTATTAAGAAGTAAAACGCTGAAAAAGGAATTGTACGGTATAGTCAGCAGATAGTAACTGTACTGACTCACTCTTTACCATTCTATTAGTAGAAATACTTATAGTGTGTTAGTCTTCGGACATCTGGTCTAGAGAACGGCGAACATTAGGGAATCTGATACTTAGGTATTAGAGGAACTAGCTTGTCACGTGCCGGAAAACCTGTCAAGAAGGTTCTATTAATGAATCTATCTGATCACAGGTGCAGTATTCATACTGTAATCATTGATCCTCACGGAATCAGAGGTTAACGTAACCGACCAGATTGAGTATCGTCTATACTCGGTCCCTTCAAAAATATAAAACCTTTGTGTGTTCACAAAATGTTTTTCTAGAACACATTAAGTGGATTTTACATAACAAAATGTTTTTGTTGGTGACTAAATTGTTATATCATGGCGAATGACGACTCAAAGTTTCCGATGCAAGACACATGCTCATATCCATACCACAGTATCTGAAGTAATCAAGAAAGTTTTCATACAAGGCTTCCGCACAATCTCTGAGAATCAATGTCTTCTTCAAATTCTAAAAGTTACAATGATTGGAAGAAGAGACATCATCAAAGCTTTCAAAGATTCCAACAGATATGAGCATGTGAGACTAAAGATCAGCGTATGGCAAAGTCTAAGTGAAAGGAGATCACAAAGTAATTCAAAGAAGTAAAGCTTAAACAAGTCAAAGATCAAGATCAAGTCATCACATCAAATTCTGAAGATCATGATCAAGGTGTTAACGTTTGAATTACCAAAGCACAACAAGTGAAGTACCCCATCAACATCGAGCTAAAGAGACAAGGTCGAGTGAACTTCTCATGACCTCATCTAGGGGGAGATTGTTAGGTTCACCTAAATGGACCCAAACAAAGAAGCTTCGGTCACTCGAAGTTACAAGACAAAAGTCTAGCTCGAAAGACTATGTTATTTAATGTTTATTATGTATAAGGGCCAAGATGTAAAAAGCTCAAATAGAAAGCCCTCAAAGGCAAATCCTTATTAGTATAAATACTCCTAGTTTAGTCAAAATTAGGTTAGCTACTTCATTATTATTTTCCATCTTAAGGGTTTGTAGCCTCTCTTTGTTTCTCTTAATAAAAAGTTCTTAATGTTTAATCTTTTATTGCCATTGATCTTGTGATTTCATCCATGGAATGATCTAGGGATCCTACAAGTAGTAATGAAGTAACTAGGTTAGCACATTTTCTCTTTTGATACCTCCAACTCTTTTAATTTTCAAGTATTTTGTTTTATTGTTATTTATTTCAATTTAATTCAAAACCATTTTCTAAACGTGACATTTCAAATTAAAACTAATTACAACTTAGCTCTTGGGACGACCTCATATTTACCATTCTATACTACCCACGATCGGGTTCTTTGCCCGTTAGTGCGTTGTAATGTAGATTGAGTTTTATAAATTTAAAACTTGATAAATTTATATTTAAAAGAAAATACGCATCATGTTTTTGGCGCCGCTGCTGGGGAGCTAAAATTTAGAATTAATTTGATTATTTTATTTTTTCTCTTCTTTCCCTAAACTCTATATCTGCAGGAACTATGACAGGAGTAGACGTCGATACTCTCACCATGGAACAAAACTTAGCATTGTCACGAGAAAACCAGGCACCAGGCGTGGTTAAACCCGAAATAGGAGGCAATGTCAATTTCGAAATCAAGAGTCAATTCATGAGCGAATTAAGGGAAGACACTTTTTCTGGGAACAAGAACGAGGATGCTCACGATCACATTGATCGGGTCCTCAGAATTGTTGGCTTATTTAATATTCTTTGAGTCTCTAAAGACGCAGTCCTGCTTCGAGTTTTTCCATTTACTCTTACCGGAGCCGCAAAGAGATGGGTGGTTAGACTCGCCCCATGAACTATCGATACCTGGGATCTCCTCAAAAAGGCCTTTATCCAAAGGTATTACCCACCTTCCATGACCGTGAAGAAACTTGAAGAAATTCACAACTTCAAGCAAGTAGGAGACGAATCATTATACCAGGCCTGGGAACGGTATAATGACCTGCTATATAAGTGCCCTACTCATGACATCAACAATCATCAAAAGGTAAATATATTTTATAAGGGTTTGAGTACTATGAACCATCAATTGCTTAATTCTCATGGACTAATTCCCGGGATAACACCGGCCCAAGCTCTCATACCAATTCAGACCATGGATGACCATTCTCAAAAATGACACGACGGAACAACAAGTAGAAATATTGAAAGCAGTAGTAGCAATGATGGACTAGCTGCTTTGGTAAATAAGTTGGATAACCTGGGACGAGACATGAAGAAGCTAAAGGAAAGTGTTCATGCAATCCAGGTTGGATGCCAAATTTGCGAAGGACCTCACCTCGACAAGGATTGTCCCCTTAGCGAGGAAGTTAAAAAATTTGAAGAGGTCAGATATGGAGAATTTGGACGAACAACGCCTTTTAATGGGAACAATAGAGGAAAGTTTCGTGTAGGACCATCTGGATACTACACTAAGACTGATAACTATCCACCATATGGAGAAAGGAGGCAATGCTTAGAAGAACTATTAACTAAGCATCAAGAGGAATCTGCACGAAGAAGTACTGAAATGGATGGGTGGATCAAGAAGCTTTAAGAGAATGTTAAAATTAATACTAGGAACCAAAGTGCCTCGTTCAAAAATTTAGAAATCCAGATCGAATAATTGAATAAGGAAATTCACTATGATAAAACCTGTAGCTCATCATCAGCACAAATTAAAATAGTTACTAGTGATCATGAAACATCTGGGCTCAACAAACTCCATGGAGTATCCTTCATATCGGGACCTGAAAGTGATATTCCTAAAGTTTTACAACACCAACTGCCACCTAAAGAGTTAAATCTAGGAAGCTTCACACTCCCCTACACGATCGGTAAATTTAATTTTTATGCCATGGCTAACCTAGGCGCTAGTATTAATGTAATGCCTAGGAGTATATTTGAACACTTGCATCCTACCAATCTTAAGAAAACAAATGTGCTATGTGAAATGGCAAATATGTCTAAAAAGGCACCCTTGGGGATAGTTGAAAACATTATAGTTAAGATTGATAAATTCTTATTCCCTTCTGATTTCGCAATCATTGACAACACCCCTTCTGAAACTACAATTCTAGGGAGACCCTTTTTGGCTACCATTCATGCGGAAATAGATGTCTTCGCTGGAAAATTTTCATTGGGAATTAATGAAGATAGAATAAGCTTTGATTCAATGAGAAAAGATAATAATCCTAGTGAAAAAATTTTCATGGTTAATTCTGGCCTAATTAATAGACCCCAATCCCCTGCCCAGAGTAATAATCAAATCGATTACGAAGAGTCAGGTAACTGGGACAATAGGTCTCCTAACTTAGGTGATCGGAAGAATAAGAAACGGAAAATTAATTTAGATGAAAATGTTCCTAGAGCACACTTCTGTAACCTTATAAAATAAAATATTAAGGAACAAACCAAAATGTGGCCATCCTATGACCCTGACAAAAAAATGTGTGATGGTAGGGTAGAAATCCGCGGGGTATCTAAAACTGGGAATTTAAGGTTTTGGCACTGCAACTACGATCATAAGAGAAGAAATATAAAAGGAAAAGGACTATCCTTAGCCTTCTTGTCGTTATCTACCAGCTCCCTTGATCCCTTAACTGGCACCTTCATTAGAGAAGAATAATTACTAAAAAGTGTATTCACCTCAAATGCATCTTCACATTATATAGGAAGATAATGATTTTTTTCTTTGAGAATATCTTATAGTTAGTGTGTATGAAAGAAAGACCAGTTTATCAGAATACTAATACTTTTCTAAAAAAGTATTTTGGATCTTGTGAGGATTTTTATATACTTGGGGAAACTTTTATCGATTCAACCATTAACTACTCTTCCTTTTAGCTATCATGTTACTCCGTGTGTTACACATTTCACTCTAAAAACTGCATACCCCAAATCGGCCCATTTTTTAGTTAAATGGGTCAACATTGCAGCATTACTAGCCAAGTAAACCAATATACTAAACATATATACCCTTGAAACAAGCTAAAAAAAGGGAATACATGCAACATCCAAAATGATAATGAGATGACAACTAATTAAGAACTCGTGATCAGTTAAAATAACTAAAGCTCTAGTTATGAAGCTATTTAGTCACAAAATATTTCTAACTTCACGACCGAATAGATTGCTAAAAGCAAAAAATGCGTGATGAACAAGAATATGATGGAAACTATAAAGATCATAAAGTTATGAAAATCTGAGGTAAATCCATGGTGAAAGCAGCACTTGTAGAGTTCTAATGCAAGTAATTTCCGACTTTAGTGGCCATTTTTTTAGAACAGCAATTTTTTTTCACAACCTATACCACATATCTCACAATATATTTCACACATGCCTCTAGCAAGGCTTGAACCCATAACCGCTAGGATGGTGGGGGAACTCATATACCCAAGGATACCCTTGCTACATCCTTATGGTCATTTTACTCTAGTGTAACCCCTCTATCTTCAAACACTTCAAGTCATCGAATGGGCAGGGTTTATTGGAGCACACATGAAATAAAAACTTTCAGTTCTGTTTTTATAATCATACAAAAGGACATGAAAACATTTTTCTCTGGTGGTAGGTTTTCAATTCAAGAGTTTTACCAACACAAAATGATAAAACACATTAACTACTATTCAAAGGCTATCATATTAATATAAATTTATTCTTCTACCTAAAAAATGTAGAATGTCATATAATATTACTTGTATGAACAATTAAGTCAATGTCCAAAAAAACTGTCGAGTTTCTTTTGAGAAAGGGCTTAAGACAACTAACGTAGTTACAAAGTTACATCATCTTTAGTGTGAGACTTAATTTAGTGCAAGAGTTACATAATATTTTATCCACAACACAATTAAGGTAGTTAAAAGTCTAGGTGGTGTTTGATAAAGACTTTCTTGACTTAATATGAAAAACTGAATTGATTTAAGTCATGTGAAAACTATTTGTTTGTGACTTAATAGGGAAATATGACTGAAAATATTAAGTAATAAAACTGAGACTATCTACATTAAGTCATCTTTTAATTAAACACGACTTAACAAAAAAAATTTAACAAACAAGCCCTAACTAGTCGTAATATGCAATAACAATAGTAAGGACAATGAACAGTAAGCCATAACGATAAGAATTACAATTGATATTTGTATACCTCAATTATATTATACTCTAAGAAAAACGAAATTTTGGTATGTGAAGTTGCTGGAAACAATCCGGAGTAGTCGGAAACATATGTCTTTTCTCATACCTGAAATGACATGGAGAGATTCACCGTTCAGTAGACAATGAGTCGTCTGTGGACAACCTCGAATATCAAGCAAGAAAAGTTTCCATGTTAGGAGCCCTGAAAATGAAGATTTATAATTTGGAAATCCATGGGGTGATTAATTTGAGATTTACAAAGTTGCAAAGCACAAATTTTGAAGATATCTAAGCAATACAAGTCCATCCAACTAAGTGTAAGGTCCTTTAAGGTCGCGCACTTGGAAAATGGCTGACGATCTTACCACTAGCATTCACAATTTGGAGGTTTGTCAAATGCAGAGTCTCCATAGACGGTAAATCCGTGCTGAAGCTGGTGTATTTATAAAACAAGATAACTTCCTGCATATCAGTTAAATAATGTTGGGGACATTTCATCTAAAGTTCCTTAAATCTTTCCCAAGCTCGAAAGAGACTTTCATCTGGTTCTTGTTGAAAATTGTTAACCTCCTCCATTTTCTTTGTAGTACGAGCAGGTGGGCAGTACTTGTTCAAAAACTTCATTTTCAGGGTTTCCCAGTTTGTAATCGAACCTGATGGTTCTTTCCTGAGCCAATGACTTACGGCTCCAGTTAAGGACATGGGAAAAACTCAAAGCATTACTTGATCTTGAGTCACCTCGGGAATATGATATAAGTTAACAATCTCAAGGAATTTTTCGATGTGTTCGTTTGTGTCTTCATGGTCTGAACCGCTGAAAGTATTTTCACGAAGTTCCTTGAGATATTGCCCTATTAATTCGAAATGAGTTTTGTCATTAATCTTGGACCTTACAACTCCTAACCCATAGTTTCCACGGGTCTTGCTCATGTATTGCTATATTGTTTCCGTCATAATTTATGTAGTCTCTTCTTCTAAATGTTCTTAGATTTTAGAAAATAAATCGAGCTCTAGTGAACTCGACTCCACAAGACCAGGTGTCTCGAAAAGCCTCCTTTTTGAGCGAAATACACTTTTTGGGTTTTCAAAAGGTGTAATTAGTTCCTTAGTGGAACTTCTTGTCATGCATCACCTAAAACAGAGGATAATAAATCAGTAGGATAGGCTCTTTAGAAAGAATACAAAAAATTAAACACAAAAATCAAATTTAGTCTGCTACTGTATTAGATGATCAATACGTCGTATTTAATTAATTTGAATACGCCGTATTGTCTGCTGAAGGTCATTACGCCGTATTGACTACACTGAATACACCGTATTGTTTGGAAGAACATATACATTGTTTAGACTGTAGATTAATACGATGTTCTGAGTGGAAAGGTTGATACGTCGTATTCAACTGATGGATACGACGTATCTGTTGATTTGTCATAACAGAATACTTAGAAAACAATTATATAATGCGAGAATTTAAACACATAATTAAATCACATAATTAAATTAATTATAAACAGAATTAAATTACACTAATTGGATTATTTTAAACTAATGATTAGAAATACTAATAAAATTAAAGGTTACACTTTTTCACTCCCCGGCAACGACGCCAAAAACTTGATGTGCTGTCGTGTAGGGTCAATTTATTGATTACCAAGTTTGAAATTTATATTTAGCAGACTTATCCTAAAACAACACTTTAACGGGCAGTGTACCCGATCGGGTGGAGTTTCGTGGTAAGTAGGGTGTCAAACACTAAGAGCGAGGTCGTTAACCTTATAATCTTTTAGTATTTTGATTACTCTAATTAAGTTAATTCAAATTACTTTTTAAACCTATGTTGTGTACGTTTTCTAATAGGATTGGGGGGTTTTCAGCTTGAGAGACTGGCACAGGTTTTATGGTGACAATAATCGATTCTAAACACAATAAACATGCAAGAAAATAATCAGAAGATAAAAGAGCGGTACAAGCCAAATAATAGAAAACTGTATTAGCCATATTAAATCCGATTAAATGCTGGTTTGTTTATTTAGTGAAATGATTTCTAATCTTGAAGCGGCATATCATTCTTAAGACTTAGGCAGGACATTATCCTAAGACCTAGACACGTTGAATCCTATCACAATTAACGTATCCACATAAAGCATCCTTTTAGTTTAATTATAATCTATCTAGGGATTAAAGCAATGGTGATCTTGTCAAACCCTAGCCCATCGAGACTTTACCCACTCACTGTTTGACGGTATTTTATATACTAGTAGTCCACTATTCAAATCTTTATCAATTAATCAAGAACATACTTGTTGAAATACTACGGGTCACCTGCCGGTCTAACTAACTCTTAATTTAAGGACAAAGACAGAACGTTACTTGTGATCCTATTGGTCCAATAATATAAAACACGATATGGAGAGCTATCCCAGTATCTAGCTCACTTGTTAGGCGTAACTAGATCTAGTTGAACGATAGGTCACATATTTAAATACGTAGACAAGTATCATGTGATAAACATAATTAAACTTTCAACGATAAATTAAGAAAATCGATTTTAAAACAAACCAAACATTAAATATTCATTACGATGGCTAATACCCAAGGGTATTAGTCCATAACCATTGTAATTATACAAGCGTGATCAAATAACCAAGGTAAACTAAACGTTTTACCGAACGATGCCAAAAATTAAATGATTACAAGAGTATAGGAATTACACGGTGTCTTCTATAGAATCGTGATCGATGCTTGACCTTTGGTTGCTTTTCTTTTCTTCAGAAAATCATCTTTTATGTGTATGGTATGAAGAATATGATTTTCCACACTGAAAACTCGTTTTTGAGTCTTCTATTTATAGCCTCTGAAAAAGTCTGGATACGCCATATTGGGCTAGGCTAATACGGCGTATTGGGGTGTTTCCCTTAGAGTGCGCTCAAAGTTTAAAATCAATACAATATTCATTCCCAAAATATAAACATCTCCGTATCTTCAATGTCTATCCAGCTGGATACGGCGTATGGCAGAAGATGAATACGTTGTATTGGGAATTATTTAAACGCGTTTTCTTGTCAAGAGTTGGCACTGATACGCCGTATCTCTTTTCTGGATATGGCGTATTGGTCAGAAATAGGATATCTTCAAATGTCTTTGTTTTAGCTCCAAAATATGCGCCTTTTAGCATGTCTTCACAAATCACTCCTCAATTACTGCAAAAAACACTATTAAGCAATTAAGTACAAATTCTTGCAATAATTATATAAAAGTAGGTAACTTATTTGGGATAAATGATGGTATAAATGTGACGTTATTTGATGTCATCAAATATCCCCCTAATTGATCCTACTTGTCCTCAAGTAGACTCTAGATTATAATAAAAATGTATCCCAACCGAAGTCAAGGACTTTTCTGTTTAAGCACGTCTTTTGTTTTAATCACCTGTACAAGACCAAGCACATCACGAAATATGGAAATGAAAACACTCAGATCACTCAACTAATCTAGGGTGTAACATTTAATTGGTACACTCATTTGCTCGGTCGTGATTAGCTTCATATCATAAGCTTGGCAAGGATACACATCTCCACCACTAGAGCTAAGGAGAAACAAGTCAAAAGATAAATTGGGTTTTTATATAAGGCTAAAGGTAGATCATTCTAACAATCTTTCACCGCTAGTACCATACCAACAAGGCAATTGAAGCACACATACACGGCCGTAACGATGGAATAGACATGTGTGTTTGATCACATCCTTATTCGAGTTTAACCAAGGGTTAGGATGAAGAACGATATAGGTAGGGATCTTCTAGTTTTCACCAAAAGTAATAAACCAACAAGGCAGCTGAGTCACGTATACATAGCCGTAACGATGGAATGGACATGCATAGCTCGCACACATCCTCGTTCTAGTAAAACCCAAGGTTAGTTGCTAGGAAAGAGAAGGAAATGGTTGTTGAATAAAATTTCACAAAACAAATTGATTAACCTTAAAGAAATAAGGTCGTTGCTCGTAACTTTTCCCGGCCGTTCCATGATAAAGACTTAAAATATATACAAATGCCTCGATCATAGGGATGACAAAGACAACCTAAGTTGGCGTTCCCATAACGGTCAACTTCCCAAACATCCCAAATTTACGTACTCTTACAAAAGTGGTGATATTAGCCACTTAATACAAAACTATACATCGTTGATTTTTATCTACGAATAATCAATCCTTCTAAGAATTTCATCGGTTTAAGTTTAGCAAACCGACTATAAATCTTCCTTTTTTTGATGCAATTTCTATTTTTCCTATTTTTTTCATAACATAATCCTCGATGTAATTTCACCGTCTTCACAATCATAATTTTTCCAAATAATTTTTCCTTTAACACTTCATCTTCAGACATAATACATAATCGCGAAAATAGCAAAATACACGAGCTACATATATTTCCATTGCATTGTGCAAATTCCCGACCATAACAGGAGATAGAAAATTTCACTTTGACACGGTAAATACAAAACTTTACACAAAAGCAACTAGCAACTTTGATTAAGTAGGCTTAATCTACAGGGTAGGCTAAGGTGTAAATGTGTAACGAAATAAACATATGGTGTGAAAAAGACAGGAATGGCTCAACAAGTTTTTCGAGGGGATCTTAGTCTTAAAGTGAGAGTAAGCAAAGGGTTACACGGGATTTAACAAACCAGTGTAGTTAGTTAATTTTACAACATTTAGGCTTTTTGGTGTATTCCTAGAAATTTACCAGTTCAAAATGTTTCTCCATCTAAATCCATAGTACTCATCGTTGTGGTCTCGAGTGATATACCAAGCCAAGTTCTAAAGTCCACTACATCATCGGCACACTCATATTTTTGTTGAATTTTTAGTAAACACTTGGAAACGAAATAGGCTTAATTCTCACAAATTGGCATTAAGGGTTATAGTGCGCTAGGTCATGTAACTGCTAATTTTTACAAAAGTTATGCTAGAAAAAAAATTAATTTAGCATAATTTAAGCATATAGCATATTATTTGTAAAAGAAAGGACAAGTAGGCGTTCTAATTCTCCATCCCCCCACTTAAATTATACAACGTCCTCGTTGTATAGATAAAACAATTAAACAATATGGGAAATAAAATTAGAATGAGGAACTCCCCTGATATGTTGCTCGAGATAATTCTCTAATTTGAGTACTTGAGCAAAAAGTGTGTTGACGAGGCTTTAGAATGCTCTTACAAGTTCAACACACGTCTTTTTCAGAGTATACCATATTGTCGATTTTCCTTATAGCAAGGTCCTGCATAAAAGATTAGAAGACAAAAGTGTAATTCCTATCTCGGTTATACAATGGTTACAATGCAGGAAAATAATTAAACACACATTTGTACAGGGATCAATACGCCGTATCCCAAACCTTAGGATACGTCGTATGGTGTAAAAACAATTAAAAAAATTTAAGTACTTAAATTAAATTACAGACTAATAACGTCCAGACACATCCATACGCCGTATCCAGAGGGGTTCGATACGCCGTATGGAGTGTCTAGGAAGAAAGACTCGTGCAAACAATTAAAAAAAATTCAAATAATTTAAAAATGACCGGGTTGTCTCCCGAGAAGCACTTTTGTTTCAGCTATTCGTTAAGTTCGACTTTTTCCTTTCCTCTTCAATCATTCATCATTCGCTCGCACTTGTCCTCACGAGCGAATTTCTTCATAATCATTTGGCATGACACGTATTTCGTGAAAAATGGCATGCCGAGCTCAACATCACTTGTTACATCATCATTGCAATGATGATAAAACCTATAAGAATAGAAATTTTCCAATGAAAATAGGTATATCTATCAAAGCCCCGGCTGGACTCTTCCCTTCATGATCGTTCTTGTCCTTAATTATAGAATAATAAAAGCTTTTGGTTATTAAATTAACGGACACGAAAGGGATGAAGTCAGCATTAACATTTTATACCCAATCATGCAAGAAAACTTAATTTTATAACACTTATAACTAGTTTCAGGTTCATTGACAAAAATTGGCTCAAAATTAACATCTTGAATTGTCTCGAGTTCTAGAGGCGTGTCTAAGTCATTTAATTCAATGTAGTTATCATAAAGTGGGTCGAATAACTCGTTATCCTCTCCTATAAGCTTTGTTTTTAAATCAAGATCTTTTAACATAAAGACCCTCTTGATTAAGCTAGTAGCGGGCTTAATACTTTTGAAAATAAGTTTTTCTTCCCCAACCCTTATTGTAATTTTTCTTTTGTAAACATCAATCTTGGAATGGGTAGTAGACAAAAATGGCCGACCGAGGATCAAAGGGACATCGTCATCCTCGGGTATGTCCAAGATGATAAAGTCTATGAGGAAAATAAATTTGCCAATCCTTACTAGCACATTTTCAGCAATACCCCTTGGTTATTTTATTGTTCTGTCAGTCAATTCAATGGTCAACCTAGTGTGAGATGAAATTCCTAGACCAAGGTTGGCGTAGGTAGAAAATGGCATAACACTCATACTTGCTCCTAGGTCAACAAGGGCTTTATCAAAACAAACATTATGAATAAAACAAGGTAAAGTAAAGCTTTTTGGGTCTTTTTCTTTCTGAGGCAAGGTGTGATCATAAGCTTCCCAAAATCTTCACAATTTGTTGCCTCTCACCCATTATCATCACGTAGTTTTGTAGTCGCCTTAGGAAGGGAACTGTTTTAGAAAAAACATGCTTCTGTGCTGTAAACCTGATATGGCGTATGGATTGCATCCCATACGACGTATCTCAGATGAATCAGCTTTAGCGGTTGAGATCGATTTTATATGGTCCCTTGGGTTTGGTTCTGTGGAGCCGAGCAGACCTTTGATTCCTCTCTCTTGTAAGACTTTGCTCATTTGACCAATTTGAATTTCCAAAGTCTTAATCGATGCTCCTTGATTTCTTATAGCTGCATCGGTAGAAGCTAGAATCTCCTTGATTATGTTCGAATTCTCTTCGTGTTTCTTTGCTGACTTAGCCATGAATTTGGTCAGTGATTTTTCTAATGTCTGTCTTCGATCTGGGTATAAAGAATTTCCGTTGTTGCATTGGTAGAATCCTGGCCCTGCTGCTCTATATTATCCTGCAGGATGATAGGGTGCTCCAAACTGTGTGTAATAAGCCTCTTTAAGAGTATTCCTTTCTTTCATTAGTGGGCAGTCCTTTGTGTAGTGTGGTCCCTTGCATAGTTCGCATCCGACTTGAGCAGCTTATACTTTCTCGTTAACTTTCTTAATCTCTCTCCCGAGGTTGTTGAGCTGGGCTTGAATAGCAGCAAGTCCGTTAGAAGTTTCAGTACTTCTGGCTATTAAGGATGTTCTGTTATGCCATTTCTGAGAGTATTTAGTCATTTCTTGTATGGCTATTTTTGCATCTGCAGCAATTTTAGTGGGAATGGCACCTTTAGAGTCAAGGATCTGTCTGGTGGGAACATCGAGCCCATTATAGAACAAGATAACTTCCTGCATATCAGTTAAATAATGTTGGGAATATTTCATCAAAAGTTCCTTAAATCTTTCTCGAAAGAGACTTTCATCTGGTTCTTGCTGAAAATTGTTAATCTCCTCCATTTTCTTTGCAGTACAAGCGGGTGGGCACTACTTGTTTAAAAACTTCATTTTCAGGTTTTCCTAGTTTGTAATCGAACCTGATGGTTTGTTCCTGAGCCAACGACTTGCGGCTCCAGTTAAGGACATGGGAAAAACTCAAAGCATTACTTAATCTTGAGAAAAGAAGACCCCATCATGCAATTCCTAAGGTCTTTCTAGCCACGAATCTTAACATCCTTAACTTCGCTATGATCACCTAAAAATGATGCTTAAAACGTCAACAATAATGTTGGTGAGAGTCATAGATTTTAGACACGCAATAAAACTCTCTTTTACTGTGATTCTCAAAACAAAGGACAATAATGAACTGTCATGAACTTATGCTAGCATGCAACCAATATCAAATCAATATATCCACAAACATAATTTCCCATTCGGGCTTAGAATAGCTGGCACTA
>BQNB010113435.1:0-21938 GCA_026074375.1 Tanacetum coccineum
GCGCACATAAATTCAGAGAATATGATCAGAAGATGGAAGCTCTCACAAATTTTAATGTTTCTGAAGCTTCTGAAAAAGTTGTCCAAGCAAATGTTCTGGCAGAATAAAGAAGCTTCTACCTACTCATATCCCAAAAGCCGTTGCAAACTATGTTATGTCTCGTCTTAACACCTCTGTGCTCGATGTTATGAAAAACAACCAAATCAATCTATTCACTCAATCATTCACCTCCACTGATGATCTCTCACAAATGGATCTAAAGTTAAAGCTGCTAAACCGAATTCACTTGAATAAGTCAAATGAGACTCATACTACTCATCAACAACTTTATAATACCCTTTACGAATCCATCACTCTCGATTAACAAGAACTTAATGCTCAAGATGCAGAACCATACTTTCACAAGAGGTCTCACGACATTCAGGATTCTCCTAATAATCGTGAGGGGGAGAACAAGAAGAAAGGATGTTGGTGAACCTTCTTCTAGATCATCAAGGCGAAACAAATCTCTCATGATTCATGCACAAGTTGACACTCCTACCATCCAACCCCTAGACCAAGAAGATGAAAATGTTCAGAATCATCCTAATCCAGAATAGTTTCCAAAGAAGTCGGGGCCAGCTAATGCTAAAAGGAGAACAACATGGTTTGATTTACTCTTGAAATCAGATATTGATCAAAATGTGAATCACATTCTTGGACTATCTAATGCCGCGATAGCAAAGAATATTAAAGCAATCATCTAGAAGGACGAGCTTACAATAGCAGATCTTAAAGGAGTAGGACTAGAAACGCTAAAGCAGCAATACAAGAATGATGTGGAACTCGAATGCCATGTTGGTCAACTCAAAGCAGCAGTGTTAATAGAAGCTAAGTGGAACAGTGATGAAGATGATGTGTTAAACTCAGATTGTTTGAACGACATATGTTCAAAAATACAAAACCACATCCTTCTTTCTACAATAATGATTTCTACTACCTTGTGTGTCTGAGTACGGAAGAGAAGTACACTACCTATATCACCAAGCACTATGCTGCTAGATACTACAAACAAGGTATAGAAGATATGATCTCTTATAGATGGAGCAAAGAAACTCATCGTTACATCTTTGAAGCTCTTAATGGTATGCACCATTGGGATTATAGCAGAATTGACTTTTTAAAGCAGAAATGAGTACCAAAACTAAAGGAAGCATCTACTTAGATTTAAGGATCAAATCAGTTGTTCATGTAGTGGTAAAGAAGAAATGTGATTATGCTTTTTTAACATCAATTGTAGTCAGGAGATCCGATGATAAAGAGTATGAATTCAGCTATGCAGATCTTCCTAGACCCAGCTTAAACGATGTTGAAGACATGTATATACTCCAAGTCCAAGATAAACTTCACCATCTCCCATTGGAATTTGTGAAAACACTGGTTGACATGGTGAAAAAAAACAAGCTAGGCACCTGTAACAAATGGTTGAAGGGAAGAGACTAGACCGTCATGGATGTCGAGAAATCAAACGAGATGGTTGACAAGATTGACAAGATACTCAAGCGCAAAGAGCAACTCAGGAGGCTAGAGGAGTATGTTGGAAGAAAACCCAAGACTGTTAATCCTCTTACTTTTGTAAGGCCTATGTAATCGCCCCTTAGGGGAAGATTGTTAAAAACATAGAAAAATGTTGAATACATGGCCATTTATCAAAGATGAATAGAATAGGGATGAAATAGTGCAAATAGGGAAAGACTATTTTGTAATAAGTAAAACCCTTAATTGCTTCATAGTCCATCTTTTCTTACTATAAAAGGAGGGCTAAGAAAGGGTTAAGGGTTGGTGATTTCCTCTCTCTTTAATCTAATATTTCTTTCTTTCTTTCCTTCTCTACTCTCTTTCACTCGTCACCCACGCCCTCTCTCTACTCTCTCTCTTTAAAACTTTCTAGTGTAGTATTTTGTATGTTATATTGAGTTATATCAACTAGGAACACATTCAGGCAAGTATACCCTAGTCATGTGTAGTTATGGGTTGGTAAGTCAAGGTCATCCTAATAGACTTGGTTACACTCAAGTGTTGTTTGTTTGTTTAAGCAAGTAACAAGGTGGTGGTTATGATTGTCACATATCAAACCACCAAGGAAATCAATAATGAAGCACACAAAGAACATACTAGTTTAGACAAATGATTACATAGATATTAGGATGTTTAGTTTGGAAAACATATTATCATCGATAATCCTTTCAGCCTATAGAACACTTAATAATAGTCTAGTATTTTATAAATCAATTATACATAAGCCTCATTCAAATGGTAATGTCATGAGCTACATGCCTAAATCAACAACACAAATAATCCTTTTGGACCTATAGACTTTGATGTTATTAATTTGTTAAGTTCCATTTACTTGAAAGGTAATTAGACACATATTCAAAAGACTCATTTTGACAATAATCCAAGTTAGACATTTACTTGTTATGTTTATTAATTCTTCTTGCATAATAGTCACAAAGCACAAGACCAAAACATTTTTTGATTAATGAATTAAAACCAATCACTATTGAGAATCCTTTCGACCTATAGACTCAACAACGATTAACCAAAACAATAAACAAGAACAAGTTCCAATTTAACGAAATATGATGTTTTCATCACAATCCAAACAAACACTAATAAAATCCAAACATCCATTTATCACAAGTTATCATAATATCTAAACAAGCATCAAGACATCATCGCAAGACAAGAACACATCATCACCACAATCATAGAACCAAACATAATTAATATTAAAAGAGAAAATACCAAAGTTCATGAGACGACATACAAAGTTCCCAATGTTTCCAATCATAAGCAATAACCAAAATATAAATTCTTTAACCCAAAACCTTCCTAGAAATCAGCCTCATGTTGTGAGTACATGACTTAAGGGGTGTTTGGCAACAAGGTTTGTTGGTGATGAATGATGTATATTTGATTGGCTCTTCTTTCTCAACTTTAACCAAGGATTGTATTATGCAAATAGTGACCAACCCAACCCTCCAACACCACTGGAAATAGGTGGGGTGGTATGAGAGAGTGGTTTAAGTATTGCTGGATGATTTAGAGAGATAAGATAGATTAAGATTATTGGTTGTCTTCAAATGCATAGCCTAAGGGATGTATATAAGGTTGGATCACTCCTTGGCCTTTAAGTTTCACAAGGAAGACAAAAAATGAGTTATGGGGGTCATATGATCGGATTTGGGGTTAAGGAGAACTTAATTTTCATTATATGCAAGTTTCCAACTCATTAGGGACCTTAGCCAGCGGCTAAGGAATTTTCTACCTTGCTTTAGCCGGCAGTTAAAGGCTTAGCCGGTGGCTAAGGGTGCCATTTGGCCCAAAATGGTATAAACCAAAATGTATCTCTTTCTCTTACCGATCTATAAGCTGTTAAACCAAGTCAATCCGAGTTCGTATGCTCAAGTTATAGCCAACACAGTAGAGGTGTGTTGGGAACAATGAGGTTTCCAGCATACTTTGATTTAGCTTCTTATATTCGCTTCTTCCTCTTTTTCCGTCTTGTGCATTATTTTTAAGTATCGAGAGCAACAACTTCATGACTGTTATCTTCTCGATTATGCTTCATGAGTCTTGTATTTGTCGGGAATTCTTCATACATGCACAAATCTTCGTTTATTGATCGTTTCTTTATCATTTCTTCACTTTCCTTGACTTTGGCTAACTAAGAACACAAAATACAGCTTTGCACAAATATGAGCTAAAAATCTCGTTAGTTTAACTAAATAACATGCATAAAACACGGATAACGCTCTTAAAAATATACTGAATTTGAGCGTTATTAAATTCCCAACACTTAAACTTTGTTTGCCCTCAAAAAAATCTAAAATTTAAGAAAAATAAAATCTACATGGTACACAAGAATGATTAGAAAAATGTGATTCATCGTTTTAAGCCTTTGGTAAAAAACCGAGATGTTTGACAATACCCGAAGGTTTTCTTGCTTGATAAATATTTCTAAGCACCTCACGAAAAAGGAATGAAGTATAATTCACTCAACACTCGTTTTATTTAGATGGTGGAGTATATAAGAGAAATCACACTCATAGCTCAGTCGTGACCAAATTTATTACCATAGGTTTGTACAAGAAACAAAACAAAACCGATGGGGCGTAAGCACCAAGTGTAAACATCTAAAAAGGACTTTTATTCGGTTGTAACGTTAGGCTAAGGGTTAATAAGGGGTGCGGATAAGGCATGGAAAATATATTAGTAAGGGTTAACAAGAACATATAATACAAAAGTCAAAAGTCTAAGTCCCAATATTGCTAGTTACCGAACAAGCCACAAACCCGAAAATGATTATAGTTACTAACTCCTTTATCACATATCGATCACCATATTAGTATATCACGTCTTGACACATTGGCTAATCGATATCTCAAATACTTCATCTTCATAATAACATAGTAGTTTATTGGCTATAATTGTCATCAAATATGTATTTTTTACTTTTTTTTCGATAACTTATTCACTTTTTTTTAATCAACCTCCTTTTTGTTCACTCTTTTTTTTCACATACATCACATCTTCCCCACATTTCACATTAACATACAAAAAAAAAATACATAAATCAAGCGACCGTCTCCATCTTTGTCGAAATGGCACACACAAATAGCTAAGTGTGGAATAACTATCAATTATAAAAAACAATCCAACATATCAAGCAACTAGCAACCCATCGTTTAGACTTTGATAAAGGGTTAGGCTAAGGTTTAAAGTTAAATATTATTTTTTGATTTTTTAGTGGATGTAACAAAAAGAAAAGATTGGCTCGAGGTTTTTACAGTTAACTAGCACTAAAGATGAATCTAACAAAATGGGGTATTGTGGGTGGTTAGCTAATAATCAATGTAACACTTAAAATACGATGAAAAAGGCATTTGGTTATACCTAAAGGATGCCCATCTTAACAACGCAATATACACTTATTAATCACACGAATGTGATCTTACTGTTTGTCTGATAAAGATTTTACTACACAAGTTCTAGAATAAATAAATCATCAGCACACTCCTAAGCAAAAGATTCAGCACAAAAGGATATTTGCTATATATAAATAAGCTCAAATCATCACAATTAGTGAAAGGCTATAGTTTGTGCCATCAATGTTTATCGATCCTAGAATAAATAGCAATATAATCGGGATACATCTTGAATTTTCAAAATTTACCATTATTTCACTATTGGACTGATCCAGTAATTATAATATATTATCCTATAAGGCTAAGCGATCAAAAACAATTAGACCATAAGGGCAAACAATTATACAAAAATGAAAAATTAGCCTCAAAAATTATAATTTTAAAGATTAGTTTCATTTGTCTAATATTACTTTCCCCCACACTTAAGGTTTCGATTAGCCTTAATGTGAAAAACCAACTTTAAAGTATGGAAAATAGGGAAAAATAAATAATTAGTCCAAGAGAAACGAAACTTATCGGGCAAAGAAATCGCAATTGAACTCCATATGCAACATAGATCTCGATGAGAACCTTTGTGGGCATATTGGCTCTCCAAGTCCTGCTTGTGAAATTAAGTTAGTAGATATTCTAGAAATGAACTATACATCAGCAAATAAGTCTCACTCCCGTGGTGTGATTTGTGTAAAAAGGGCAAATGTGTTCCAGGGCTACTATAAAGATGAATTTCACTCCGAATACGTGAATGAGGGCAAGCACTGGAGACGAGTTTCATTTTAAAGAGAGGGGAATGATGAGGACAATGTTTAAATAGCTAAGATGGAATAAATGGAATTCACCTAGACGTAGGACAAAGTGAAGGGTACTGTCAAAATTAATTAACCTTAAAGATGTGAGACACCATTAATTTTTTAAATATTAATAACAAAAATAATTTTTCCATATTTTGTATTTTTGACTGTTCTTCTAGTAATTTTGTTATTCTAGAATAATCGGTGTTACTTTTTTCCGTTTAGTTTCTCTTATAAATATATATAGAGCTTGAGTTTATAGTTTAGTACATACAATATACAATTATCAAATAAAAATACACGCCTTTTATTCTTTATCACTTGGAGATTTATTTTCGTTTTGTACCCTAGTAGCGTTGATATTACGTTTTCGTTCTGTGCGTCAGTCACTTTGTAATAATCTCAGGGAAATCTTTTATTGGACATATCGCAAAAAAAGGTACCCATTCTTAGGGTTCACATTGTCAATTAGAGGTACTCATTTTTTTATCTTCTCATATTAAGGTATCAAACATATTTTTTGATGCAAAGTTTAGATTTTAAACAGGTTTTTTTGGGTTACTTTCTAACGAATCGTTATTTTATTATTGCATTGTTAGTCATTTATATTATTTTGTTAAAAAAACATTTTCTACTTATTTTAAAACTTAAACCCGTTTATACACACATTTTTTACAAACGTTTTTATACACCATTTTTTACAACAAGCTTTTATAACAACATATTTTTATACATGTTTTTCCTACAATGATTTAATCCACGGTTTTTTAACACATTTTCATACACTAATAATATTTTTATAACAACGTTTGTATAATACACACAGTTTTATACACATATTTTTATACCAGTTTTTACAGCAACAATTATTTCCCACGTTTGAAATTATCTTTTAGACACTTAATTGTGCTTTTTGTTCTATGATCCTTAAAGTTACCAATGAGGTAATGAAAACAATACATTATGTCAACACAAATAAGTTGTAGTTAGGTAGTTAATTATCAAGAAAAATCATAAAAAGAGAAAAAAGTTTTGAAAATGGGAATTCGGGTGTTTTATAACTTGTGATCTCTTAGCTCTCTCAACAAAAATCTTTGCTACTTTTCAAAGGTTTAGTTTGGGAAAGTTTGAGATATTTGGTTATAAGGCATGTGATATTGCGTGAGGACACGCAATCGTTTAGTTTGGGGAATTTTGATAAGTGTAAAATACACATATCCGTTAACACCTAAAAAGGCCCAATTAAGCCCAAAACACAGTGAAAATGGCAAAAATATGCTTGGTTTGTGTTTGTATGTGTGCAGGTACGGATATATCAAAAATCACAAGAAAACCGTCAAAAACGGGCAAACACGAACACGAGAAACGGAAGAGCACAAGAGAAGCCAGAAATTCAAAGCCAAAGCCAGAAAAAGTCAACCTTCAGTCAAATTGGTCAAACCTTGGTCAACAGAAGTCAACCCATAAAAGACAAAAAACTCAAAATGTTTCAAATCAACCCTCCAAGTTTCAGAAAGTTACACAAAAGGTCCCTATGACTAAATGGGCCCTTAAAACCTTTAAAACCTTACCCGGGCCCAATACCCTAAAGCCCATTTCCCTTTTATAAAAGTCCAGGGACTTGTTCTGCCAATTTCAAAACCTTACATCACTTCCTATACAAACACAAGGGTTAAACTTGCCATTACCCCAAAGTTTAAAAATGTTTACCCGTTTTCAGTTATAAAAAAGGCGCCAAGTTAAAACACTATTCATTCATCCCCTCCGTTTCACCATCAGTCAAAAACAAAGGGCTTCTCAAAATTGAAGGGTACAAACGACAATTCATGGGGTCAAGAACAAAATGGCAGGGTTCATTAGTCATTTCAGGAGCTCTCATTGGTCAAGTCAAGCTAGAATCACACGTGGAAATCAAGGAAAGCACAAGGAATGATTAAATTTGGTACTACTTGCTCTCACAAAGAAAGCACAACGTCTCAATCACGGATTGCCACGCTGGCAATCCGTGTGAGATAGTTTTTGATCAAACGGCTATGAATTACTTCCCAATGATTGAAGATTTGTACGATTGAGATTGAAAGGAGCGTGGGTAGCAAGCAAGGTCTGGAAGCTTCATCAACAGGCTATAAATAGCCCACACCTCTCACACACAAAGCACCTAGCCTAGCTTTTAATTTTCAGTTTAAATGTATTTTTAGCTTATAGCTTAATTAGTGTAGCTTTTCAAGTTAATTGTATTTTTTTTAAAACATTGTACTTAATTTTCAGTCATTAATATAATCATTCAAGTTTACTTCAATCCGTTTGTTTCTTACAAAGTTTTTCTAACTTACTACTATAAGCTACTATGTCACAAGCTCATCACAAGCTCATTTCAGCTATCACCAGTCTCTAAGCTAGTGATAGAGCTTAAATAAGTCTTTAATCTACTTAAAAAAACAGCTTATTACCTTATGCTTATTGGATTGTTTGGACTTATGGAAGGGGATCCAATAATGGAAGGGATCCCAAGGACTTTACTGGCTTATTTCTAATAAGCCAGAGCTGTTGATTAAGCTCAATTGAGCCATAGCTTCTGTTTAGCTGAAGTTGAAGGTTAGTTTTCATTTAACTTCTTTTTGTCCTTTAAATCCTAGTTAAATAAGTGCTTATTAGTGTAAACTGCTTATTTGCTTAATATGTTAGCTTATTAGTGCTTATTTACTTCTATTCTAGCTTATTAAGTGTGTTTGATCATCTGTGTTAGTTTTTTATAAAATAGATCTTGTTATAGCTTAATTTGTCTTAAAATATATAAAAACCAAAAAAATTAGTTAGCATAAGCTTAGATTTTAAATTTAGCTTAAATGGTTGATGATTTATGTTTGTTAGGTTAGTTAGTAGCTAATTAGCATCTGGTACTTAAGTTTAGTTAATTAGATCTTAAATTCATAAGCTTAATCAAATCTGTCACAATTTAAAGAGGTGTTTGGCATTAGTTGTTTTGACCTCAAAAAGTCAAAAGTTTTTGTGCAAATCATTTTTTGGTAGTTTTGTTTTCACTTTAGACTAGTAGTAATTCAGTTTTTAAAGTTAAGTTCTCAAAAATAAAAAAATTAGAGCTTAATATGTATGTTTCTGCACCAGGGGAGGTTTTGCCTTAAGTTTTGATTGCTTAAAATTGAATCAAGCTTTTTAGGTTTGGTTTGTGCTTGTAGTTTGCTCAAACACACTCAATAAGAGTGAGTTGTGTAGGATTTACTTCAAGGAACCTTACACATTTGTTTTGGGCTTTGCTATTTGATACCAGGCGCAGTACTAACAGCAGTTAGTATGTTGTTTTCTCTTTGCCATTTAAGCTAGTTTAAATAGTTTTTAAACCTTTAAATTTAAGTAGGTAGTAGTTTTCATATAGGTTAATATAGATTTAGTCTTGCTTTTCATAAAATAGCTCATTTTCTTAGGTAAACCTAGCTTAAAAGTTCATCAAAAATCCAAAAAGACCAAAAACAGTAGTAGTAATAGTTTTAGCTTTTAAGTTTTGAATTTTAGCTTTTTGCCCCCCCCCCCCCCCCCCCCCCCCCCCCCCCCCCCCCCCCCCCCCCACCATATAAGTTTTTTGATCTATTTTAGTAGCTTAACGTTGTTTGATAGTCCTCAAAGGCTTAGCTTCTGTCTTGCTTTTATTAATGCATTTGAGCTTTGCTTAATTTTAAGTTTTTTGAGTTTTCTCCTTACTTTTGAGTGTTTAGCTTAAAATTTAGATAGCTTAAAGAGTTTTCAGTTAAGTTTTCTTATCATTTTTAGCTTAAGCACATCATCAGCTTCTCAGAACTTCTTTTGGTTTTCAAAATGAGCTTATATTAAAGCTTGTGCATGCTCTTAAAGTGTCAACAAGCAAAAACAAGCTCAAACCCCCTCTTGCTGTAACAGCTTTTTCATAAGCTCTTTTTGAGCTTAATATTGGTTTTCAGTTAATGTTGTCTTTATTAAAATAGCTTAAAAACTTGTCCTCTTTAGCTTTTAGCTTTTGGTTTTCAAAAATTTTCAAAAAATAAAAAAATAGCAAAAAGGGTGTGTTGCCAGACCTCGAACCCACGACCTCCCACACACATACCATACGTGTTAACCAGTTTGCTACAATAGCTCATCCAATCTATTCTCCCCACATTTAATACTTAAACACATTTTTCTTTTCCTTCTTATAAATAAGCCGTAGCCTTTAGGGCTTATTTAGGAGCTTGTTTGATAAGCTGTTGGCTTAGTTTTATTTTTCACTTGTTCTTGCTAGCATAAAGTAATTTTCCTGATTTTTTGATAATTTTTCATTAAGTATTTTATTTTTAATCATTTTTCTTAAGTTTTTATTTTCGAAAATTCATAAAAAATAGAAAAGTTCAGAAAATTTACAAAAAAAGTTTTTAGTTTATAAGAATTAATTTTTAGCGTTTACATTCAGAAAAATCTATTTTTACACCTTTTAGATTTTTAATTTTCATTTTTGAGCTTTTTATTTTAAGTTTAAAAAATAGGGACTTTAATGTTTAAAAAATAGATTAAAAAATAGTTTTCTGAGTTTTTATGTTATTTTAGACTTTTCTAAGTTTAAAAATCATTTTTCTAAATTTTTAGAACTTAATTTGCTATTTTTTAGGATTTAATTAGATTAAATTAGTTTTTAATTCATAATAAATTAAAAAATAATCAAAAAATGTTTTTCTTTTTCTTAAAATTTTCTTTTGTCCTAATTTAGGTTTAGAAATTTAGTTTGAATTTTTAGGAGTTAAATTTAGTGTACTTGCTTATTTGTCGCGTTTTATTTGTTTCCCGTTAATTGTTAAGTGTTTAATTGTTTTTAATTGATTGTTTTTAATTGTGCTTTTAATTAGTAGTTATAAAAAACCCAATCAATCTTTGAACCCATTCAAAATCATTATACAATATCAAGCGATGTTTCAATTCTACAAATGTTGGGAAAACGAAGCGGAATATCATACTTTCGGAAAACATACGTATATTATATATTATATATATCTTTTACAGTGTGCTTTTCTTAAGGGTGACTTAAGGAAAGTTCTTAATTGCTCTTTTAGAAATATTATATTATATTATATATATTTTGGGTATATAAAATTAACAATCAGTTTTTGGCGCCGTTGCCGGGGATTTGAGTTAACCAATCTCTCGTTTTGTGTTTGTTGATAAGATTTGAAGATCCTTTCATCCTCGAAAGTTTCATTTTTGTTAAAAAAAAATTCAAAAATCCAAAAAACTCATTAAAAAAATAATATATATTTCTTTTCTTTTTAGTATAGCTATTATATAAAAAACAAAAAAAAATCAAAAATATAAAAAAAATTGTCCTTAAAAAATAAATAAAATAACTATTGTTGGTAAAACGAACTCTAAACAATAATACCTTCAATTGAGGGATTATCATATATAAGTTCCGGTGAACTTGAAAAGTTTCCCAAATCGAACAATAAGATCAAAAAACTTGCCATTTTGTGTCAATTACAAAATTACGGCTCACATTAAGAAGCTTTTTTTAAGAGCTATTGATGTAAGTTGATTATTTGGTTTAGTTGTACTCTCGTTTTTCGTACGTAAATAAAATAGGTTTGTTTAATAAATTGAAAAACCAAAAATAATCTCTTAAACTCTTTTCATTTTATTTCTTTTTCACATCACTTCTTAATTCTTATGGGTCTCATCGTTTGAATTCCCTTTATGCAATTAAAGAATTGCTCGTCTTGTGAAGTTTGTAAACTTAGAGAATGTTGTTCAATAGGAAGTCTTGAAAACAAGATTCTTGTTCCCAAACCCGACTCCTCTCCGTGTTGTGCAAAGTGTGGAACCCCGGTTAATGGTCCGTATTGTCGTGGATGTGCTCTTTTACGAAAGAAATTCGAGGAAGATTTGCTTTCATATTTGTTGAAATGGAATTTTTCCAAGACTCTCAAGTATTTCCGAATCATACGATCTTTACTAGATCCGACTGACAATACCAATGTGGTTATGCTCCTCTGAAGCCAATTCGTTGTCAATCAAGACCTCAGTGTAAAGTTTTCGCAAATTGACCATAATTGTTATGAGTGCGGCGATTCATTAGATGGAATTTTTTTGTCAACGGATGCTTTGTTAAATTTGTGGTTAAAGGTGTCATTACGGTTTTAATTGTCACCAAATATCCGATTCTTTCTAAAACCGGGTGCCATGCAATCAAACCATTAATGAATTATCACAAACTTTACCCATGTTTAGGATCCGTCATGCTATTCATTACCTCATGTTTCAAAGCCTAACTTTGTTGATAATTCTCCAAATTTTTCTTACCCACCTCTACAACCCCAGTTCGAGACATATTCGTGCGAATTATGTGGGAACGATTCCCACTACGGTTATGATTGTCCATTACGAGTCCCGCTTGTCTATGAGCTGGAACCGTGCTACAATCAAAATTTAATGATAATTATTATCCACAAAATTCACCGAGTTTTTCTCAACAATATCTTTGTTGTGCTTATTGCGGGGGTCCTCACTATGATTATCAATGTCAACCGATCAATGAAACTTACTATGAACCTAATCCGAGTTATGATTATTACGGTTTTGACCACCCACAACCCCCGCAAGACTCCGTCGATCATCAAAAATTTCTACAAGCCCTCGATAAAATACAAGAAGAGCTTAAAGAAATAAAACGAGATCGAAGAAATAAAATAGAGGATATGAGTATCGAGGAAATGAGGCATGAGCAGCAATTGGTTGATTACAAAATTAAAGAAATCACGAATGATTTGGGTATTAAAAGATTTCGAGGCGAGGAGATTGATGAAGAATATGAGAGAGATTGTGAGATTAGAATTCGAAAACTTAAGCAAGATTTTAATGAATGGGGTAGCAAAGTTCGAAAAAAGGAGCAAGCTTACAATGAAGAACATTATTCTGCTGCCCGTAGTCGCATGCTTTCTATTCCTTTTGTCAACGAGGATGATTATATTCCTTTAGGAGATATTATTGCTCGATATTCTACGTCTAAAGCAATCATACCCGCTTTATCGCCCGAGGAGCCCGTTGACTCTCTCATAATGGAGGATGAGCATCTTGACACAATTCCGGAAACAGAATCGGACGAATTCATAAAGTCTAGTGTTGAGAACCTTGTCCAAAACCCAAGTGAGTCCGCGGATTTATCTGATGGTGAAAGTGAGTGTGATGTGCCCATTAATGATGATTCACCGGAATCTCATTTCACAACTTTTTCTAATCCTCTTTTCGATTCTAACGACGATTTCTCTAGTGATGATGAGTCATTATCCGAAGAGGAAATTCAAAAGGATGAATTTAAATATTTCTCCAATCCTCTTTACGATCTTGACGATGAAATTATCACTAATGAGAAAATTCTTCCTAATCAAAAGGATTTAGATGTTGTCATTCCAATTCCACCGGGAATTGATGAACGTTGCTTTAACGCCGAATCGGATCTTTTAGAATCTCTACTAAATCGTGACTCTCCGATTGATTCTACAAAGATCGATTCTATTTTTGATGAATTTTCTCTTCCTCGACCTCCGAAAGAATCTAATTCTGAATATTCTAATGCTACAATCGAGTCTCTTTCTCCATTCCTATATCAAGTTGAGGGAAGTGAACCTTTTATGGAAGGAGATCGACATATTTCTTGCTTCATGATAATTCAACACCACGGGTGTTGAAGTGCTATGACTCGGAAGGGGACATTCTTTTACTTGAAGAATTGCTTAACGATGACCTTGTTCCCCTTGCTGAGTATAATCATTTTACCTTTGACGTTGAGCCCGATACGTCCGTGAAGAACGATTTTGATGAACTAAACGAAGATGAATGTTTTGACCCGGGGGGAGGTGAAAATGTTGTTTTTCTAAATGTTGAAGAGGACGATTCCTTCACATTTACCATCCGTACTTTTCTCCCATTTGTAACCTACCCTGAGGTTTCTCCTTACTTTCCTCCACTAAATATGAGGATTAACATTTTTGACCCCGACATCTCCACTTAGAGCCGGTGGCCTCTCATTGGGATGGAACTTTCATATGCTTTAATGTTTGAAAGCCCGATTGAGATTTTCTCTTCCATTTGCTCTCCCTAAGGACAACTAAATTCAGGGATCGAGTCGAGCTTGCGACTCGGTAACCAAAAACAAGCCGCTTCGTGGGAGTTCACCCCATGCTTATCCATTTTCTTTCTATTTTCTTAAATAATGTGTTGTGATGTGTTGTGGCTATCCTCTTCCGGTTTCTTGTTGTTTGTTGTTTGTTGTGATTTTTGTATAGGATTGAACCAACAATTTTTGAAGCCTCTCGTGTCCGGTGTTATATCCCGTTTCACTCGAGCTTCCTATCCTTTGTGTGAAATTAGTTTGGGGAAATCCAATATCCTTTCATCTTATCGATTAACGTTTATCTTTGCATAATTCATAAACGGCTTAGATTTACGTAGAGACCCGACCTTAAACATTGAGGACAATGTTTCATTTTAGTTTGGGGAGGGAATCTATCGATTTGATGTCACTGCTTAATTGTTTTGTTCTCATTACCCGTTTTCCCACAAAAATAGCAAAAATTTTAAATTTTTAAGATCTTATTTGTAGGAAAAAATGAAAAAAATAAAAAAATATTAGTAGTTGAAAAGAAAAAAAATAAAAAAATAAAAAAAATAATAAGTGTTAAAGACACGAATGTAGGTTTTCCGTTCGTAAGAATAGAAAGTAATTTTTAACCCGATCGAACGTGTAGAGTTCTAGCTTTCTCCCTTAACAATGAATGATGATAGTTTGTGCTAGTCTCATGTAGACTTTAAACATGCTAGACTTGAAATCGTTAGTAAATGAAGACTTGTGCTAATCTCAAGTAGATTTTAAATATGCCGAGTTGGATTTTATATAGGCTAAGTATTTGCGAAACTTCTTTTATTAGGGATTTTAAAATTGCAAAAGAATATGAGATGATTTGTGTGATTCGAATTAGGATGCTAAACAAAGTTTATTTGGAAAACTTAAAGGCTTATAAGAATAACTTATGGTTTTTCTTCCCCGAAGTTCTTAAAATGATTAATTATACGTGTTCTCTTTAATTTTTACAAAAGTTTTACTCTTAAAAGTCTAATCAACATATTTAGAGAAAAAGCTTTATCGATGATAATAGCTAATCATTTGTAAATAAGAATTTTAGTTCAAGTTTATACTTTGGTTTTCTAAAATGAAATTTTTCTATTTGCAAAAATAATGTGTTGAATTAATAATTTAAAAAAATGTAGTTGGTGAATAAAAAGGATGCAAGTTATAAATCCTTAAATGTTAATAATTAATATACAAACTCCATCGCAATAAAGTACATGGGCATTTGTCGGTTCGCTCCCGATGTGACATCGAAAGAAAGGATGGAGGATGTATATTTAGGGTTGGTATCATAATAAGTACACGAGCTCTTGTCGGAGGCGTGGCCGATGTGTCGTCGAAAGAAAAGTGATACCGGTTCCTAGCCTAATAATGTAAATAGTAATAATAACGTTGCAAGTTAGAAGATAAATAGTAAAAGTTTCCTTTTCTAAAACCAAGGTATTCTTTTGAACTAAGGTTTGCAAAAGTCTACAAGGCTTTTTTCATTAAAAGTTCATGCGTCTCGATTATTATTCTCCGGATGGGGTGTCAAAAGCCTTAGCACTTACCCGATGATGGTGGGATGCTAGAGAAGAAAGTCATTCATGGGATAAGTGAACCAACGCGATGTCTTAGCTAAGGATGTTTTTGTTTGCTTTGTGTTGTGATCTTACTTAAGTGTTTAACCTATTAGCCCAAAATGCCCATGTGTAAAGCTTGACGGATTTTTAACTTATCTAAATATGTGGATTTAATGGTTTAAATTAATTTGAACACACACACTTAAAATATATGATATGTGTCGGGAAGAAAAATTTCACAAGTTGTAATTATAAGTAGTCTTAGCATCTTAGCTCGTACTTAACAGTGATCTTATTTTTAAGCTTAGTATGGAAAAGTGAAAAATCGAGAATGATAAAGTTATCTTTTAGACACTTAAGTTGTGCTTTTTGTTCGATGATCCTTAAATTTACAACAGGTAATGAAAACAATACATTATGTCAACACAAGAATAAGTTGTAGATAGGTAGTTAATTATTAAGAAAAATCATAAAAAAAATAATAAAAAATCTTTGAAAATGGGAAGTCGGGTGTTTTATAACTTGTGATCTCTTAGCTCTCTCAACAAAATCTTTGCTACTTTTCAAAGGTTTAGTTTGGGGAAGTTTTGAGATATTTGGTTATAAGGCATGTAATATTGCGTGAGGACACGCAATCGTTTAGTTTGAGGAATTTTGATAAGTGTAAAATACACATATCTATTTATACCAAAAATGGCCCTAAACGACCCAAAACAGACTAAAAATGGCAATATATACTTGTTTTTGTGTTTTGTGTTGTGCAGGAAACGGATTATATCAAATCACAAGAAAACCATCAAAATAACGGGCAAAACACGGAACACGAGAAAGGAAGAGCGTGCAGAGCCGGAATCAAATGTAAAAAGTCAACCATGGTAAATTCTCAGTCAACAAAGGTCAACCATAAAAGGACAAAAACTCCAATATTACCATTTGAGTCCCTTAAGTTTCCAAAAGTTACACAAAAGGTCCCTATGACTAAATGGGCCCTTAAAACCTTTAAAACCTTACCCGGGCCTAATACCCTAAAGCCCATTTCCCTTTTAAAAATGTCCAGGGACTTGTTCTGCCAATTTCAAAACCTTACATCACTTCCTATACAACCACAAGGACTAAACTTGCCATTACCCCAAAGTTTAAAAGTTTTTACCCGTTTTCAGTTATAAAAAAGGCGCCAAGTTAAAACACTATTCATTCATCACCTTCTCCCTCGATTCACCATCAGCCAAAAACAAAGGGCTTTTCTAAATTGGATGGCAAAATCGACAATTCAAGTGGTCATAAACACAATGGCAGGGACAAATGAGTCATATCAAAGCTCTCATTGGCCAAAGCTAGCAAGGAATCACACGTTGGATGTAGGGAAGCACAAGAGAGAAGGGGATTTATACTACAATCACTCACACAAGTAACACAAGCTGTCACATCAAAGGAATGACAGCTTGGCAATCCGTGTGATTAGCAAGTGATCAAACGGCCACAAATGAAACCCCAATGATTGAAGGAATTCAAGGGATGAGATTAGAAGAGGCGTGGGAAGCACTCAAAGGCCTAGAATCTTCATCAGCAGGCTATAAATAGCCCACACCTCTCACACATAAAGCACCTAGCCTAGCTTTTAATTTTCAGTTTAAATGTATTTTTAGCTTATAGCTTAATTAGTGTAGCTTTTCAAGTTAATTGTATTTCTTTTTTAAAACATTGTACTTAATTTTCAGTCATTAATATAATCATTCAAGTTTACTTCAATCCGTTTGTTTCTTACAAAGTTTTTCTAATTTACTACTATAAGCCACTATGTCACAAGCTCATTTCAACTATCACCAGTCTCTAAGCTAGTGATAGAGCTTAAATAAGTTTTTAATCTACTTAAACCTAATAAAACAGCTATTTACCTTATGCTTATTGGATTGTTTGGACTTATGGAAGGGGATCCAATAATGGAAGGGATCCCAAGGACTTTACTGGCTTATTTCTAATAAGCCAGAGTTGTTGATTAAGCTCAATTGAGCCATAGCTTCTGTTTAACTGAAGTTGAAGGTTAGTTTCATTTAACTTTTTTTTGTCATTTAAATCCTAGTTAAATAAATGCTTATTAGTGTAAACTGCTTATTTGCTTAATATGTTAGCTTATTAGTGCTTATTTACTTCTATTCTAGCTTATTAAGTGTGTTTGATCATCTGTGTTAGTTTTTTTATAAAATAGATCTTGTTATAACTTAATTTGTCTTAAAATATATAAAAACCAAAAAATTAGTTAGCATAAGCTTAGATTTTAAATTTAGCTTAAATGGTTGATGATTTATGTTTGTTAGGTTAGTTAGTAGCTAATTAGCATCTGTTACTTAAGTTTAGTTAATTTAATTAATCTTAAATATCAATAAGCAAATCAAATCAGTCATCAATTTAAAAAGGGTGTAGTGGCATTAGTAGTTTTGAACCGTCAAAAAGTCCAAGAAATTTTATGTGCAAATCATAATGAGACAGGAAGCTTATGTAGTTCATTTAAAATCATTAGGAAAAGAGTTTTCACATGTTAGTTTTTAAAATTGAAAAAGTTTGAGCTTATTGAATCTGTCTCAGCACCAGGGGAATTTTCCTTGTGATTTCACTTGTGAAAATTTGAACCAAGCTACTTAAGGCTTGGTTTGTGCTTGATTTGTTTTTAAGCCATACTCAATAGAGTGTCTAAGAGCAGTTACCCCTCTATGGATACCTGTCATATTTTAGTGTCTTTTGCCTATTGTCATTTGCAACTAGCATTGATATAACTAAAGTTTACCACTGCTGTCACTCTTGGATCATGCACCTAGTAATGTATAAGATTTAGTTTTTAAAAATCAGTTTTGCTTTTTTAGTTTAGAAATAGCTTAGATAGATTAAGCTTAAGTTTCTAAGTTATAGCTCATTTCCCTTAGGTTGCAGTTTAGTTTTAAAAAGTCATTAAAAAGCCAAAATTCCAAAGACAGGAGTAAGTATATTAATAGCCTTCTAATTTTAGAATTTTAGAGTTTTGTAGTATCTGATTTTCTTGTTTGAATTCATAGATTAAAGTTAGGATAATTAGTTTTCTTAAGCTCATCTTAAGTTTTGGCTTATTGAGCATTTAGATTATTATTCTATATAATTTTGAGTTTTATTTTGAGTAAGTTTATCTTGAATTAGTCTGTTTTGATCCTCAAATACTTTGGTGTTTTAAGTTGTTTCCATTAAGGCTAGCTTGTTTAGAACTAGCTTATGCCGCATCATAAGCTATTTCAGTAACAATTTACTTTTATTACTTTTGAGCTTATAATGAAGGTTGTGAAATCCTTTTAGTTAAGCAAGCTTAAAGTGAGCTCAAAACTCACTTTCTGCAATCAGATCTTCAACAAGCACCTTTTTGAGCTAATTTAGATTATTTAAGCTAGTGATTCCCTTTATTCAAAGTTTGTTTTAAAAACTATAATGCTTTAGTATTTAAAATTTTCAAAAAAAATAAAAAATAGCAAAAAGGGGTGTCTGCCACCCTCGAACCCACGACCTCACTCTTATAAACCCAACGTGTTAACCATCATGCTACAACAGCTCATCCGTCTACTTCTCCTTCCATTTAACTCCATATACTCATTTCACTCATTTATCCTTTTAAGCTTTTTTTATTAATAAGCCGTACTTTATAATAGCTTATTTGTTTTTCCCTGGCTAGTAAGTAAAGCTTTGAGAATTCCTTCTAATTTTACCTTTGATCTTTTATAACGTAGTAAAGATTTTCCCTGAAATTTTTGGCATTTTTCTATTTCAGTATATATTATTTATTTAATCATTTTCTTAATTTTTAAAGTTTCCGCAAAATTATAAAAAAAGAAAAAAAGTTTTATAAAATTACAAAAAAATAGTTTTTACAAGCATTAGATTAAATACTTTTAGTTTACATTCAGTAAAAATCATTTTACACGTTTTATATCTTTAATTTCCTATTTTTGAGCCTTTTAACTTAAGTTAAAAAATATGATGCTTTGAGCTCCGTCAGCCTAGGTGATAGTCTCCAAATCAACATAAGCTGGGGTAGACATGACCTGTGATAACACGGTAAAGCGTATAACTTTTACCATGTTCGAGGTTTTACGAAAACTCTAGTTTGGTTATAGTTGCGTTTTCTTTTTATTTAAAAAGCATTCTTTATAACCTTGGCTCTGATAACCAATCTGTCACACCTCGTCAGCGGCGGAAACACAGGAATGCGACACAATGATTCACATTGCACAAGATACAAGATCATACTGTACATTGTTTACAAAAGTTTATTTACAAAAGTTTACAATTTTGCAACCTTGGAAAAAGTCAAACAGTTGTCTTTCAATAAACTCCCAGATGTACACATCTTCGGTCCCAAATACTCCTTATTTACCTTTGTTAACAACACACTTGAAAATGATACTCGAAAACATCAATAATAATGTTGGTGAGCTCTTCAACAGTTGGACAATTGTGTAATATGACAGTGAATATATGCAAACGAACCCATGACTTAGCATCCCCGTTAATCATGTGTGATGACCTAGCATCCCCGCTAGTCACCAAACCAGCATATACCAATGCTCTTGGAGCCGCAACTCCGATATGTCACTTACACACCTAAAGGGCCTACCAGCTGAAGCACTAGATTAGGGCAGGGCCACACAAGACATGGAAAATCCTTGCCAATCACATATATTACCGTGCATCTCGATGCATGCAAGTACAATCAAACCACTTAATATTCACATAGCAGTCATAAGCACATAATTGTCCCAAAAATAAAACCACATTTCACACAGTTCAGAAAACAGTTCAAAACACATTTGAGTATCATTTTCCCCTAACGAAAAAACAGTAAAAATGGGGCTACGAGAACTCACCTCAAGCAAAGTCTCTAGCAACCAAATCTCAAATCACACAAGCAAATGCAACGACGTCCGCACATGACCTAGTCCAGTTAATGTCCCATTTTATCATTCATCTCCAAAACAGTTTTCAGGTTGGATGCATAGAGGTTAGACGCATGTTGTACGATTACCTTTAACGTTTTAGTGGTGTGATGGTTGACGACTTAACTTCAAATGATACCATATCCCAATGCATATCTCAGTATAATATACTTATACTATTTAAGCAAAATATTTAAGTAATATAAGTTAATAAATACTTATAAATATACTTCGATAAATCTATTCGATACACTTAGTTACCATAAATATACCATTTATACTAAACGAAATGAAACGTTTATTTACGTTAAACATTATAAAATAATAAAATAATAGTATTTTATCATAAAATCTAAAAATCACGTTTTAAGTAAAAATTCTAAGTATAGACTTTTTACGAAATTTTGACATAACCCGTACGTTTATACAACATTTTCCAAGGTTTTTAAACCTTTATTTCAAACAATTTTCTACAATTTCACTATTTTCCTTTTTAAACCTTTATTTCAAACAATTTTCCACAATTTCACCATTTTCCGACAAAAACTCAAATCCTTTCTCGCAATGTTCACCATAACGATTAACAGTGTGTGAGATATTTAATTTTTTAAAAAGAGGTGGAAAGTGGTTTTTTTTATTTTTGATGAAAAAATAAGTGGCTAGGATTGGTTCATTGGATCTATGACAAATATTGAGTCTATATTGAACTTTTGGCCATTCTACAATAACCATACCCTATACAATATAAAGCCCATTAGTATTCATAATCTTAATCAATAAGTAAATAATTGACCCAGACCCCAATAAGTCTCCAATAAGCCACGACTTATGGAGCACTTATTGGGCCGTGAGCCCAAAAGCTCCAAAATAAGTTCGTTTAGCTCGAAAATAAGTTAATAAGCTACCTAGTGTATTTGGTTAACACCATAAGCTACCAAAATAATCCACAAAAATATGACACACTAGGGTAATAACCAAAATCACATCCTTTGTGTTCTTTCTTTTTGCCGAGAGCCTATAAGCTCGAAAATAAGCCATTCGAGCTTAAAAATAAGCCAAAATAATCCAACAAACAAAATAAGCTATTTAGCAACAAATGTTTAAGCTCAATCAATAAGTAAATAAGTGACCCAGACCACAATAAGTCTCCAATAAGCCACGACTTATGGAGCACATATTGGGCCGTGAGCCCAAAAGCTCCAAAATAAGTTCGTTAAGCTCGAAAATAAGCTAATATGTTACGTAGTTTATTTTATTAACACCATAAGCTACCAAAATAATCCACAAAAATACAACACACTAGGGTAATAACCAAAATCACATCCCTTGTGTTCTTTCTTTTTGCCGAGAGCCTATAAGCTCAGAATAAGCTATTCGAGCTTAAAATAAGCCAAAATAAGCCATATACAAAATAAGCTACATAGCAAATATATGTTTTTTAACCATCACGACCACAATATCAAAACTATAAACCCCTTTTCTTTTCTTTTTGGTTCGACGCAAACAAAACACCTTTTTTATCCATTTCA